>PVIJ01006321.1:0-47135 GCA_004024925.1 Scalopus aquaticus | reverse complement strand
GATGAAACAAATTTTAATATATGTCTCTACTATAGTAGAAAGACACAGGAAAAATACACAGAATATCCCAAAATGTTATTAGTTGCCTTTGGGTAGGCTGATCATTAACATTTTTGCTTCTATACATTTTAATCCTTTAAATTCTTTGTATAAAAAGTACTACTTTTAAAATTAGAGTATTTCGGGCCTCCCTGGTGGTACAACGAGTTAAACACAGCACTATGAAGCTACCAGCAGCCACTGAAGCACAAGTTCGATGCCCAGTCAGGGAGTTTCCCACATGGCGCAGCAGACCTCTCCTGCCTCTCCCGCTGCTCCCCTCAGCAGTGTACTTCAGTCGATCTGCCTGCTCCCCATTCTGTCTCTGGTGAATCCTCTCGCCACCCCACACCTCCAGACTACACCCTAGCTTGTATGCTTAAATAAATAAATCTTTTTAAAAAATAAGAATATTTCTTAAAATAGTTTAAGCTATAATTTATATTTTAAAGCACCTATGCCTTGCTAAGCACTCAGTTTAGCATGATATAATAGGAAAGAGTTTCAATATAAGTTTAAGGAGTCCATCAACTGAATACTACAGTCATTAAAGGCAGTGAGGCAGTGCCTACAGTGAGGCAGACGCGTATGTTATAACAATCTTCCAAGCAAGGTATAGAACAATACAGAAAAAGCGTGTTTTCATTTGTGTAGAAATGAAACTATACACACACTCAAAAAATATGCTTTCATATGCCACGCCTAGTTCCCCCTACATCGTTTGACAAAGTCATGATTGTGGGTGAAGCAGGTTTCAAGGAAGTTCCCTTCTCGGAGAACAGGTGTGCCATCTCTACTCTTGTTAATCTAAAACTACAAAGACATAATTGATTGACACCGGTCACCGAAGATCCTGTTACATAGTTGGACTAAAAATATTGGGAACTGTAGGCCTGCATTATTTGCTAGCTTGCTATGTGTTTTTTGATGTAAATGAGCCTTTGATGTTTCTCTGATGCCCAATAGTCACATCAGATTTAGATTTGTAGAAGGACAGGTCTTCAGTCACCTTTATAGTTAATCATAGACAAAAATTCTTATTAATCATTATAATAATCTCTTGTATTCTTACCAAAACCTTAGTTACATAGCTTCAAAAGCACATATCCATCTTCTGAAAAATAGTTAAAAATAATCAACCTGTTTCCAGTAAAAGAGACTACTCTTTACTCGCACCTGCACAACTCCTTTGTGCCTCACACTACCAAGATAAGTATTGGGCTGTTTCAGCTAATGACAGCAATGTCCTTGACAGGCCACAGACTACCATACAAAACATAATGAATTGCTTCTTTCCCATACCCCCTTTTTGCATTTCCTGGCAACCAAATAACAGCCATGACCTCTAGACCACAACAAACAGTATATTCAAAAGAAAAGTTACTCTTTATCTAACCTTTACGCACTAACAAAGTATATATTTTTGCCTCAAACATGTCTTGTTTCTGTAAACTATGTAACCTTCATTATTTGTTAAAATTATGCTTACTTGCCAACTTTTTCAATATAAAACCCCATCACCTGAGCAATAAAGAGAAAAAAGCCTGATCACACTTTCTGGTGTGTGCTCTCTCTCACGCCCCTTCCCCTTCCCTCCTGTCACGGAACTGACAGTAACTTTGCCCAGAGCTGGCCTCCGGCATTCATATTCATGGAATTTTTTTAGAATAAACAAAATGGGAATTCTGGTGCCTCCAGAAAAGGAGACTGTAAGTCCAGGACTGGAGAAGGTAGAAAACTTGTATTTGGTCCTATTTAGCAAATTAATACACGAGGTAGTAAAAAGGAAAAAAAGAAAACAACCATTAATACACAAATATTCACCCCACAGTAATACAAACCATAAATATGGTACTCCCTGGTTATAAAAGAAAGTAAACACTATCTTACTTTATAGTATAGTGCTTAATATTAAAGCTTTGGGAGTAAGAAATTTTAATTTGAAAAATTTTAAAGTACAATTCATTCCAATCTCTTATACTAGTGACAATTACATTATTCGAGCCCACAAACCAAATTTTAACAAAGCACTTATCAATTTGACTTCTACGGAGCAACTTAGAAAGGTAGGATATAAGTATTCTAACAAACTGATAAAAATATGCTAAATTTATAACATTCTGATACTTATTTTATAATGTTCTCACTTACCAGGGTGTTGCTCTTGACTTATGTTTAACTTGGGTTCATTTCCCAAGTGTGATTCTGATTTTGCTTTAGGTTTCAAAGAAGGGAAGAATTTCATCATCAGATCTGACGTAGGAGGACTTGTGCTCCTACTGGATTTGCTCAGGTCTTCTCCCTTCTTGACTGGTGCAACCTTCCTTTTTATTGTTTTGTCTAGTACTCCCATTTCACCCTTCTTAGGGCAGGGTATCTTGGAAGTTCCATAACTGGCTTCATTCCCAAAATTAGCATCATGCTTAAGTGAATTTTCTTCAAGGTCAGTCCAAGTCCTTTCATCATCAAAGTCAATTTTACTCATACTTTGAAATGAGGACTCAGAAACTTTATCTTTCAAGTTTTCTGATGTGACAGACTCATCACTACTATAATCCTTATCAGACAAATCTAAATCAACATCTCTTTTATCTTCTTTTTGAGTTACAGTGTCCCTAAAAGATCCCTTACCATCACAGACTTGTGGACTATTTTCTCTGCTGCTGAAAGCTCTTTCTTTATCCTCAGTTGATGGTTTTATGGTAACATCAAGTTGTTCCTCAGAGTCAGTGCTACTGTCACTGTTCATATTACCTTCATCATTATTTGCATTCCATCTAGTTTGAGTCTCAGAAGTAGTCATTTGGAATGCTTTCTTACTGATTTTAAAAGACTGTTCCCTCAATCCATCAGGAGAGGATGATGAATCAAGTTGTTTGCATGTGATCTCACACTCACTGTTATTTTCACATTCAGTGTGGTCTGGATCCTCATGCTGATTACACTGATTAATGGGATCTATTGTCATTGTGTTCTCCTGCTGCACAGCTTTGACAGGGGTAGAAGACAGGCGGCGCCCTTTGCAGATCTGTTGGTCCCTCTCTAAAATCTTCAGTACAAAAGAGGAATTACTGGAAAATGAAATTTCATCAGCAGCTTGTTCTAAAAACAAAAATTCATCTAATTCCAAATTCTCTTTTTCTTTTTCTCGTTCCCAATTCTCTAGTTTTTTCTGAAGAGAAATGTCAATAGAAGATTCTGACTCTTTCACATTCTCACGTGTCTGGCTCTTAGAAGCCATGCAGCTGACCAGTCCTGCTGAAAGAGGAAGTTTGTCCTTACCATGTGTTTTATTCCAGACTTTGCAACCAACATCACAAGATTTTATACACTCAGCTACATTTTCTTTATTATTAGATTCAGCATTTTTCCCTAATTTGCTCTGGCCTTTGAACTGCCCATCACATTTCTTCACCATCAATGTTTTTAATCCTGATGGAGAGAGACTTTTCCTAATGTTACTCTTAAGCACTTTTGGCTTCTGATTGAGTGGGACAGAGCCACTCTTAGTTCTAATGTTATTGTTTTTTTTAATAGGAGGGTTCTCTGTACACAGTTCTTTATTTATAAGAGCAGTTTTCCGCTGAAATTGCTGCCTGTCTGTTTTAAATACAGGCTGATCCTCTGGAATGTTCGGGTTATTTGCTAGTGTACATTCTCTCCCTTTTTGAAACTTAGATTTAGCATTAGTAAATCTAGCTAAACCTTCTCCTCGTTTCAAGAATGGTTGTTTTGGTTTTGCTTTGATTAGCAATGATCCTTCTGCTTCCTAAAATAAAAAAACAATATTTGAATTAACACTGGTATATCCAAGTAATAACAGTTATAAACAAATCTTTATCTAAAGGCTTAGATATTTTAATCAAAATATTGGAAATACGAACCCTAATCTGTTTTTGTTTCAATTCTTGTTCTTCCAACTGAATTTGTTCTTCTAAGAATTCTTCGAAGGTCTGTTTCCTTTCTCTAATAGCAGCTTTAATAGGCCTAGTCATAAAAATAAATTGAAACTTATTTAACTTCCAAGTCATGATACAGTGGACATTTTAAACAATATGCATGATACAGTCCTGGCTACATCAAGAACTAACCTTTTCAAAATCACAGACTCCCCTTAAGATTCTAATGAATACTATAACTCTGCTCCACTTCCCAAAACACAGAAAAGCAACACTCTACACATAGTTTCTTCTGAAAGTCCATCTATTGGTAGCAGATTAACACTGGGAGTAACGGAGTCCATCATATAGCTTTAAAATATATTTCATATCTAGTTCTTCAAATACATATTTTCAGATTTAAAAGATCCTTAAAAATGTAAATAGAACAATCAAAAAGTCATCTGCTCATCTATAGTATACTTAAAATATTTTGAATATTTAAGAAAATAAATACACTTTGTCATAAAATTTTTAAATTCTATAACCATATACAAGTATCATTTATAATATAAGGGACACCAAAATGTGAGACACAAGTAATTATTTTTCTCTTCTTCAAAATAGGATTTACCTTTACTATTTGAGGAAGGATTGATTTTATCCAGAGATTTCTCCATTAGAAAACATTTTTCTTAATTCTTCTAACACAAAGTCAAAGGTACTTTAATTGATATTAAACAGGGTTCTGAACTCTCTGATGCTGACAGTATGTGATGACTTAGATCCTACATTTAAAATCATATTCATGCAAAAACAAGAAAACTATGGCTCTTTCAAACAAAGAAAGTGCTCAATAATGATGTCTAGTTATTATGTTAAACTGTCACATTTCTTATTCTTTTCAACATGGATAATACCTTTCTTCAATATTAACCACTTCTGAGGAACCATCAATTTTTTTTAAGTTCATATCATTCCCTTCCTGAATCTGTTCCATTGTTGTCTCCCAACATGGCAAGATACCTTCTCCTACGATGAAAATTAGAAATAATTAAGTTCAAAAAACCAGATTAGTCTTAAGAACTTGAGAATTTTACAAGTTACTATACAAAAGAATATTTAGCCAAAAGTAATATATATATATATCAAAAATTTTAGAATTAGGAAGGATTTCTTTAAAATGATTAAAAAAAGTGATAAAACCCCAATTAAAACACAACATTCTTGGGCCTCCCTGGTGGCACAACGGGTTAAGCGCAGCACTTTGAGGCTGTCCAGAGCCACTACAGCATAAGTTCGATCCCTGGCCAGGGAGATTGCCACATGGCGCAGCAGACCCCTCCTGCCTCGCCCGCTGCTCCCCTCAGCAGTGTATTTCAGTCAATCTGCCTGTTCTGCTCCCCACTCTGTCTCTGGTGAATCCTATCACCACCCCACACCTCTGGCCTATACCTCAGCATTGTATACATAAATAAATAAATCTTCAAAAAAATACCACACACAACATTCTTCAAATGGATTATGTTAGGGGGGATTAATGTGAGTTTTCCTAAAGTGAAAAAAAAAAATGCTGTAACAACTGAATATAACCCATGTAAATGAATGTACTCTGGTTTTTAAAAAACACATTTAAGACATTTTTAGGATACTAGAGTGAATCTTAAAATGGACTTGAATAGTAAAGCATTATTAATGTCCTTAGATATAACAAGGGCATTGTGGTTATATATAGAAGACTGTCCTAATTTTTACTTGATGCATTCTGAAATATTTGAAAATAATTTAATATCTACACTTTACTTGCAGTGAGATGACTTGGCAAATTATATATATGTGTATATAAACATATATGTACATATATAAAATATGTATATATACACACACAGAAAAAGAGGGACATATAGAGGTATACATGACCACAAACTTATATAAACAAAGTAAATATGGCAAAATATAAACTGAACCTAGATGGAGGGTAGACTAGTAATCACTGCAGTGATCTTTCAACTTTTTCGGATATTTGAAATTTTCAAAATAAAAGATTAAGACAGTATATTCTTTAAAAGCAGATAAAAAGACATTTGATCTTTCCATACCAAGTCATTAACACTAAACTAGGAATAGATATCATGCACAATAGTGTCCAATCCTAATTAGTACATACAGACACCATTTGTCATATTTTCGTTTTTCAACAACTTACTTTATGCATGGAAACAGCATCAAAAATGAAAACTAAATTAAAAATACTGGAAACCTTTTCCTACAGCAAAGAACACTGAATACTGATATATTATTTGATGATAACCATGATGACCACCATTAAAATTATGGTTTTCAATAGACTCACCCACAACATGGAGGAATAGAGAGGTTGGGGTCACCTTCTCCCTTAAAAACAACTATAAAAAAACAACCATAAAAAAAATTTGCTCATAGGAAGATTGAGAAGCTCTGCCCCATCTACAGAATCCCAAGACTTCCCCATGGAGAACACAAAATAAGATTGGTGGCCTCTAAGAGAAAGGAGCAGGAGAAAGGCAAAGGGGAGCATGGCTGAGTCAGCAAAAATCCCAGTCAGCAGAATGAGCTGGGGGTCAGCCACCCAGGTGAAGACATGGGCAATGCGGGACACTCTGAAATTCCCTGGAGAAATCTGCCAACATCCAAGTGAACAGAGACCCAAGCCAGGGCAATGGGAACTCTGCAGGTACAGACCCAGGAAACTGGAAACTCAGAGATCTGCATGGGCTTCCTCCTCCAGAAAGAGATCAAAGAGAAGTCAGGCTGAGCCAAGCCAGACTCTATAAAAAAAGCAATAGCAGAAAGGACTTGTAAGATAACTCACAATGTCCTTGTGAAAGTAAACAAACTACACACAGGTTCGCAGCCCCACAGAAGTAGCAGGGGCTAGACTGAGAAAGCCATTGTTGGCAGCAGCAGTGACAAGACAGCATAGGTCCACTACACTCTGCAGAGCCCTCTCCCAGCCAAATAATTAGTCATCGCCAGGCAATCCAGACCTAACTCCTCCCACCAGGAGACTGCAGCTTCATAGATCACAACCTCCAGCAGAAAGGAACATCAGGAAAACCTGATAGAAAGTTAATACAACCTAAGCACAGAATATAGCTTGCTGTGCGATCAACTTTACTCCCCAAACTGAGATCCAGTAATAAACCCAGATTCCTCTCCTGTCCCTTCCTCATGCCAAGATAAATGAAGAAGGAAAAACAAAACTGAATCCCAGTACCCCAACCATATACACACACTCAAAAATAGCAAACAAGGCAAAACTCACACCTAAGAAGCAAGGAACTTTTGAATACAAGATGGAAAAGCAAAATGAGAAGGACATAAGTCCTGGGACAAGCATAAAAGATACAGAAGTAGAGGACTGATCAAACAAAGACTTCAAAAAAATAATATTAAAAATGATAAAAGAGCTACTGAGAGTAAAAGCAGACAAGCAAGTGGCAAGATCTTAGAAAGCAGATCCAGGAACAAGGAAGTCTCATCACCAAAGATTTAAAAAGACCATAAAAGAGACTGAATGAAATGCAGACAAATTTAGAAACTATCTTCAATAGAATTAAGCAGGCAGAAGAAAGACTTTCAAAAGTAGAGGATGCAAATGAACAAATCACCCATTTAGAAAAGGGAATCAAGACAAAGGAAAAATGAGGAAATGCTACAAGATATATCAGACTCAGTAAGAAGAGTAAACCTAAGAGTAACTGGGATCCTAAAAGGTAAAGAAAGAAAAATGGAAGCAGAAACCCTATGCAAAGAAATTATAGTTGAGAATTTCCCAAACCCAAAGAATGAATTAAACTTGAATGTTCAGGAAGCAGAGAAATCACCCAAATTTGTAAATGCAAAAAGACCTATATCTAGACACATTATTGTCAAACTATCAAAAATCAAAGATAAAGAAAAATTTTGCAGGGCTTAGTAAGGGGAAAATAAATAACTTATAAAGGTTGCTAAGTTAGAATTTCCTCAGACATTAGTCCAGATACTTTCCAAACAAGAAGAGAGCTGGAAGAAAGTGCTCATAATCCTAAAAGACAACCGCCAGCCAAGAATACTCCATCCTTCAAAATTACCAATCAAGTGTGAAGGTGAGGAGTCTACCCAAAGGACACAAAAACATTATTTTGAAAGGAAACCTTCACTCCTATGTTTATTGCAATGCTATCTACAATAGCTAAGATATGAAAACAACCTAAATGTCCAAAAATAGATGACTGGATCAAGAAGATGTGGTATATATACAAAATGCAATACTATTCAGCAATCAAAAAAAATAAACTCATGCCATTTGCAGCAACATGGAGAGAGCTGGAAGGGATTATACTCAGTGAAATAAGTCAGAAGGAAAAAGAAAAATATCGGATTGTTTCACTTAGAGGAGGAATATAAGGGAACCAAATAAGGGGTCAGGGAAAAGAAAAAGACAAAACTAGCAGGCAGCTATAAATGGGAGACATTCATTCAGCAGGAGAGGAGAGGGAAAGGGATTAAAACAGGGGCGGGAAGAGCACAAGACATTGTGGTGATGGTTTACAGGTGACTTAGTATTGGGAATTTTATGGGGACTACACCTGAGAGGAGAAAGCAAACACTGTACAAAAAATGAACAATGATGTAAAGTAATATACATAAATATTTTTTAAACGTTTGAAAGTTGAAATAAATGTTTTTCCAGTTAAAAAGAAGCTAACAGAATTTACCACTACCAACCTGCCTTTAAAGAAATGTAGAAAGGAATTCAACAAGAAAAGAAAAACCAAAACAAATTCCTGAGCAAAGCGACAACAGCCATACAAAACCAGAAGCACAAACAAGAATAGCATGAGTCTGTAACAAAATACTAAGGGGGAGGAAGAAATGGACAGAACCTGAATAGCTAAATTTAAGACATAAAACTCCTATGGTAATAACTAACAAAAAATACAGAATAGAGACCCACAGACAAAGAAACTAAGAAACTGATAGATATACAAAGGAAAGCCATTCAGGAAAAGAAACAAGAGAAATAAAACAATCAAAATCAGAAACAAAATGCCAGATAATGAACAGTTCCTATCAATAATTACTCTAAATGCGAATGGTCTAAATTCAATTAAAAAAAAAAGGCTAAGTCTAAAAAACATGGGTGAAAAATTCCAGCCACCAATACTTTCTTCACAAGAGACTCATTTAAAACCAAAAGACATAAATGAACTAAAAATAATAGCCTGGAATAAGGTCACACATGCTAATACTCAAAGAGAAAAGCAGACCAATGAAATAGAATTGAAAGCCCAGACATAAATCCAAATAAACATAGTTAATTTTAGACAAGGAGCTATGGCCACACAATGGCAAAAGACTGTGTCTTCAATAAATGATTTTGGGAAGGATAGCCACTTGCAAAAAAAAAAAAAAAAAGGCAAGAACAATATTTAACTCCATACACAAACTTTAATTAAAAATGGATTAAAGATTTGGTCATAAGAGGGCCTCCCTGGTGGCGCAGCGGTTGAGCGCTGCACTGTGGAGCTGTCGGCAGCTCGCGATGCGAGTTCAACGCCCAGCCAGGTCCGCCCACATGGTGTGGCAGACCTCTCCTGCCTCACCCGCTGCTCCCCTCAGAAGTGTATTTCTGATCTGCCTGTTCTGCTCCCTGCTCTGTCTCTGGTGAACCCTCTCGCCGCCCCACGCCTCAGGCCTGTACCCCAGCTTGTTATTTATAAATAAATAAATCTTAAAAAAAAAAAAAAAAGATTTGGTCATAAGAACCTAAACCATAAAGTACTTAGAAGAAAATATAGGTGACACACTACAGGACAACTACCACAAAGATACATTTGGAAATAACAACCCAACAGCAAGGGAAATAAACAAGTGGGAGTACATCAAACTTAAAAGCTTTGTACCTCAAAAGAAAGAAATCCTCACAAAAACAAAAGGTAACCTACAGAATAGGAAAAAATATTTGCATACCACACATCTGACAAGAGGCTAATCTCCAAGTTTACAAAGTTCTTACACAGTTCAACAACAAAGAAGCAAATGACCCAAGTTATAGAACAGACAAAGAGTCTAAAGCTACCTCTCTAAAGAAGATATTCAAATGGCCTACAGACATATGAAAAGTTGTTAAACATCACTTATTATAAAAGGAATGCAAATTTAAATGATACCACCTCACGTCTGTGAGAATGGCCCATATAAAAAAGAAGTGAATTAACAAATATTGGAGAGGCTGTATTGAAAAAGGAACTCTCATTCCTCAGCCCCTGTGGAAAATGGAATGAAAAATTTTCAAGAAAATAAAAATAGAAATTTCTTATGATACAACAATACCTTTATGAGTATTATCCAAATAATATGAGAAATCTAATATGAAAATATTTATCTACACCTAGTACAAAGCAGCACTGTTCACAACTGCCAAGTCAGAGAGTCAACCCAAGTGCCCTTCAACAGATGAATGGATAGACAAACTGTGGAACATATAGTGAATGGAGTATTATACAGCTATTAAGAATAATGAAATGGTAACATTTGGAAAAAATGGATGGACCTTCGTGAAATCAGCCAAAAAGTGAAAGACAGATACCAGATGGTTTCACGCATCTGTGAAATATAAACTCAAAAAAAAAAAATTTATACATAAAGAACGGAAGGAATAAAATTTGAACTTGGCAAAAAGAAGATAATGGTTAGGCGATAGGGTAAAAGGTAGAAGGGATGGGAAAGGGAGGCAGACAGGACATGAACACAAGTGTTTTGGTGGAAGGTAAAATAAACAAACAAACAAACAAATATAATGTTAACTTCACAAAGAGAAAAATGCAGTAGCCAACAGCCTTTGCTGGCAAATTTATCACCTGATAAGCATCTTATCAACACATACCAAGACACAAATAGGAAAAAATAAAAAAAAATTTTAAAAGACTTCACATACACTAACTACTGACAACCACATATGACTCCTGAATTCTCATCAGCAGCACCAAGGATATATAAAGGTCAATATAACCCCATAGGAATTCTACAAGACTGCAGGACTAGTAATGTCAAACAAAATCAATTTGCCTAAGGAACAGCTCACAAAAAGAAAAAAGAATGGAATCAACAAATGTTGGCAATATATTGACAGCAGTGAAAAAGGAACTCTCACCTACTATTGGTGAGACTACAAGTTGGTGCAGCCTCTGTGGAAAACAGTATGGAAATTTCTTAAGAAAATAAAAAAGGGGGCCTCCCTGTTGGCGCAGCAGTTAAGCGCTGCACTGTGGAGCTATCAGCAGCAACGACACAAGTTCAACGCCTGGCCAGGGAGATTCCCACATGGCGCAGCAGACCTCTCCTGCCTCGCCCACTGCTCCCCTAACCAGTGTATTTCTGTCAATCTGTCTGTTCTGCTCCCCACTCTGTCTCTCATGAACCTCTCACCACCCCACACCTCTGGCCTGTACCCCAGCTTGTATGCATAAATAAATAAATCTTTAAAAAAAAAAAAAGAAAAAAGGAAATTCCATTATGATCCAGCCATACCTCTATGAGGTATTTATCCAAATAATACTCCAATAGGAAAAGACTGACCTACACGTATGGACATAATAGCAATATCCATGACTGCCAAGTCACAAAACCAAGCTAAGTGCCCTCCAACAGGTGAATAAAGAAGTTATGGAAAATGGACTTAATGGACTATTACACAAAAATGAAAATAAGATGAAATAGTGGTATCTGGGACAAAATGGATAGACCTTGAGGTGATTATGTTAAGAGAATAAGCCAAAAAGTGGAAGACAGTTATCAGATGATTTCACTCATTTGTGGAACACAAATAACCAAAAAATTATACACAGGCAAAATACAATAGAAATAAATCTTGAACTCAGTGAAGTAATATAATGGTTATCAGAAGGAATGGCAGGAGAGAAAAGAGAACAGAAGGAGGCAGATAGGGCATTTAGCATGAGTGGTTTGGTAGAGGGTGAGTAGAGCATGTGCCCATATGTACAACAGCAAAAAATGTAAGCCCCCCAAAAAATTTTTTAAAGTATGGTTATGATGACTACAGAATATAACATAAGTATTTCCCATGGTGAGTGGGGAAAAGAACACATTGTTGTTATACAATTTTTCCAGATTACAAACATGTAAAAAAAAAAAAGAAACGGGGGATAGGAGAAACAGAAACAGGATTCTTTTTAAAAAGACAATAAGCTAGAAATACTCCATGTGTTTAGACCACCAGACATTGAATACCAGTTCTGAGGTAGGACAATGCTGGACGCTGAGAATACAGATAAAAAGTGAAGATAAACCAGTGATAAACCAGTGAAGATAAATAAATAAAGACAAACCAAGGATCTAGGTTAGGGGGTATTTCCTTTGCCAGGAACAACTCTCATCACCAACCTATTTCTCACATTTCACTTTTCCCATTATGCCTCCCACCACTATAATAAACATTGTAAATCATCTCAAACAATCTAAGCTTTCAATGAAAAATGGTATATGAAGAAATTGTTGCCTCCTTTTTGAAGGCATCATGAACCCTGTAAGTTCTGAAGTGAACATGAACAATGGGAATGTTCAGAAAGTCACAAATTCTATGTCCAGTTCTATGTCCAATCCAGGATCAGTGACTATAGAACAGAAAAAAAAAAGCAAAAAGGACTTCTCCATCTTAGAACAACTTAGTAACACTGTCAGTTAAGGACAGAAGAGGGAAATATAGGTAACTTACCTGTAGAATCGTTTTCTTCCTTCAAATCATTTTTTTTCACAAGGGCTTCTTGATATTGTGCCACATAAAACAAACTGGGAAAAGCATCACTTTTTGAACTTAAGACAAAATCTTGATGAGTTGTACTACAGAAGTTGTTTTGTTCATCAGATAAAATGTTGGAAGTGTGCATTTTTTCTTGGATTTGATTCTGGCATATATATGACAGTAAGAAGGGCGTGGTTTTCTCTACTGTGGCTGAATTTCCTGGAGAGCTATACTTCTGGCTCTGAGCATCAGGCAGTGGAGTTACACCTTGCAATGAAGAAAATCAACAAAGCTGCTGATTTCCTATAACATTTTCTCTTTTGCCTCATAGTAACCCCTACCACAGTCTTCTCCTAAGTGATAAAAGTATTCTTTTCCTCCTTATTAACTTCCTGATAAGGAGGAACAAAAACGTGAAATGTTAATATTCTAACGCGAACCTTTCACAGTTTTAATTGAGTATATTTAGTCATGTGCAGACAGTGAATACACCACCTTACTCTGGAAGGTACCACTTATGCTCCATCTGAGCACTGCTGTAGTTGTCAATTTCATAGCCTATGACAAATAGACAATACCATTGCTGACAGGTATAAATGATCTCAACTGTTCCTTAATGATCAAAAACTGCTGTGTCACAGCATGTAAAAGTACCTTCCCTTTATATTATCATTAACATTTCATTATCCTCAAATGGTACACTTATTGGTAACGGTTCTATTTTCTACTTTTCTATACTTTCTAAATTTCCTGTATTACTTTTTGACTGTTTTGTATCTTAAGTGTCTGCTTTTGAAATAACCCAGTAAACAGAGTAAATTCCCCTTCTATATATCTCTAAATTGCAATTCTTGGAGTCTAGATGACAATACTACTCATCCTGCCTGCTGTAGCAGCCTCTCTAAATTCTGCTACCACTCTTTGTTCTCCCAGGTTGTCCCAACTAAGAAGTGAAGTCACAATGGGAAATATTTAATTTAAATGTCTTTTCAAGTAATTTAAAGATGTTTAAAGAGTCATGCCACCTCTCTCTTATACCCATCCACCTTACCCCCCCCCCCAGCCCACAAATAAAACTGGAAATCAGGCAGCTCCTCATTAAATACCAAGTTTGACTTCCTTTCTTCATAGCAACACTCTCCCCATCCAGATATTTTTCACTCATGGCCATCCACTTCAGCCTGACAATGTCTTTGATCAAATAGCAATATCCCAAAACAGCAGGTCTCAAAGTTGATCCATAAGCCCCCTAGAGGTTTCCAAGATTCTTTCAAGGGCTTTCACCAGGTCAAAACTATTTTCATAAAATATGAAGACATTCCACTTTCACTGTGCTGATTTTGCACTGATGGTGCAAAAGTAAAAAATGGAATCTCCTGATGCCACCATCCAAAGCAGGAGAACCCAACTGTGCAAGCAGTCACTGCATTGATCATCACCACCGTGCACTTGCAATTTAAAAAAAAAAAAAACTTTTATTTAAGACTGTCCTAAAGTAGCAAAATTATTAATTTTATTAAATCCTTCATTTTTTTAACATTCTATGGGCCCAAATGAGAAGTAACGATTCCAATATATCTTAATGTAATAGACTATAAAATAGTTCATTAATATTTCAGATTTCAGAGCCTCCCTGGTGGCACAAGGGGTTGAGTCTCAAGCACTACGAAGCTACCTGCAGCCACTGAAGCACAAGTTCAATACCCAGCCAGGGAGATTCCCACATGGCTCAGTAGACCTATTCTGACTCGCCCACTGCTCCCCTCAGCAGTATATTTCAGTCAACCTGCCTATTCTGCTACCCACTCCGTCTCTGGTGAATCCTCTCACCACTACCCCACACCTCTGGCCTATACCCCAGCTCGTTTATGCATAAATAAATAAATCTTAAAAAAAAAAAATTTTTTTAAATACTTCAGATTCCATACTATGAATAATTGCTAAGATGTGACCACTTGTTGAGTTTGTATGCAACATCAAAGAAATAATCACAGTTATTTGAAGACTATTAAAATATTCCTCTGTTTTTTCTAGTTATTATAACCATGTGAAATTGGATATTTTTCACATACTACAACCAAAACAACGTAACTCAAGAAACTAAATGCAAAAATCAATACAAGAATCAGCTGGGCTCTTTAAAGACAAAGATTAAAGAGATTTTTAAAAATATGAAACAATACCATTCTCACTAATTTTTTTAAGTTTTTTCATTTAAAAGTGTTGTATACTATTATTTAAATGAATTAGTTTTTAAACTTCTCCTTTTTAATTTATTACATAGTAAATGTTAATAGCTATAGTATCCATAACAAAGTCCTTTGGGGGCCTCAATAATTTAAGAGTCTTGATTACAACAATACTTATATTATTATATACTAAATCATTAAGAGTCCTGAGACCAAAGAGTATGAAAACTACTGCCCTAAAACAACATTCCATAATTGAATGGGCTTAGTTTTTATATTAATGACTTTGAAATCTGCTTTGTTATTACTCTACCTTAATATGGATAACAGACTGTTACGTATCACAGACTATTATCTGAGAGACTGTTATCTAACATTCTTTTTATATATTCCATAGAACCCAGAAGCATTCAAGTATTTCAAGATACAAACAATGTGTTCTCTATAGTCTCCAAGATAAATACCCCATTCCCTAAACCATTCCTCATTTGTACATTTCTCACCACCTCACTGTGCCCCAAACTCCACCTAGTCATACATTGCATACTCATTTGTCAATGCTTTTCTTCTTTTTATTCTCAATGACTAGTGCAACCTCTAAACAGGACAAGGGCTTTTTTCAATTACTAAAGGATGTTTCTTAAAAGGTAGCACCAAGAGGCAAGCACCAAGAGGCAAGCCCAAGGTGATTTTCAAACTGTAGGATACAATCCATTAGTAATTTTACCAGCAGATCCAAGATTATGATCAAAATATTTTTGTAATAACATTTAATAAAGAAAATAGAAAACATCAATAAGGACTGATGTCACTGAAATTATAAGTCATGCATTATTTGAAAAGATTCTGCTGCTACACTATGGTCAAAAAACTTTCAAAACCACTGTTCCAGACCACATTTCAACCATTTATGCCCACATCATGATTTCTATTAATCAATCTAGCACTCAACAAAAGAATTTTGTTACCTACCACCACAGAAGGTGGTGGTTCTTCAGTTGAATAGAGTAGCTGCTATAAATTTTTACCTTTATGAACCTGAGCACTTTCTCATTCATCAGGCAGGGGTTGTAAACCAGTATTCCTTGCTCAAATTTGGCCTTTTTAATTCTGCTATGTCTTTTTAAAATTAATCAGGGCACACATCCTCCAGAATAGTACATCTCCCAATTGTCCCAATTATAATCCACGTCCACCATTCACAATTATCTGTCTAGATAGAACATGCAATATGACAGAGAAATAATAGATAACCTGTCACACAACTAAAGGTAAAAAACATATGTAACTCTCTCTCTCATTGTACTAACTGAAGGCTCTATTAGCAAAAAGTACCTGGTAATGTGTGTTGCCCAGAAACCATAGTAAGCAGCTTCTTCTGCTCTTCCATGAGTCTTTGTAGTTGGTCTAACTGTTGTTTCTTCAGTTGTTCCTGCTTCCTTTGCTGTATTTCCTTCAGCTTTTAAACAAAATTAACTCTATTAAACCAACTTAACACATCTTTATGGACCATTGCTCCTTACATTTATCTTAATCCTTCCCATCTTTTGTCTCAGAGCTTTTCTAATAGTTTTAAAGAGGGATATCTACTTTGAAATCTCAATTTTTTATGAAGGAAACTATCATCTACCTCACCTAAGAAAGAGTCAGATGAATCACTGGTTCCTAAAATAGGATAGGTATCAGTATCAGTACATTTATGATCAATTTTCCACCCCTAAAATTTAATCATCCATTTCTAATTTTGATTTTGCCAAATAAGCCAGGACTTTAAAAAGATACTGTCTTCAGTGTTATTTTATGTTCTACATCTTAAATAAGTTTTTATGTTTCACATTGGACAAAAGGCAAAATTTAGTAAATTGAGGATTTCACAGTATAGGGGAAGAAACAAGAGGACCCAGAAGCATAAACACAAGTACATATTATGCCAAATCCTGTCTTACCTGTTCAAGCTTTGTAAAAAGTGGGTCCTTATGTGCCACTTCTTTAAATTCACTCTTAAGATCAGAGTTAAAGTCATTTTTGTTATCTCCCCAGTGTCTAGGAGCATCCTGACATGCCATTATTTGTGATCCCTTGCTAGTCAAAGGAAAGACTGCATGTGTTTCAGATTTATCTGATTGTAGTTTGTAAGGGCTATTAGACTCCAACTTGTGCTCTTCATGAAGTGAATTTTCTTCATTTACAAAGCTGAAGTTATTTGAAAAATGTGTGGGTCTATTAGAAAAGCTTGTAGAAATGTTCACAGCTGCTTGCTTCTCTTCAACTGCTTCCAAAATAGGAAATCCACGATTTAAAATGACCCCAGCTCGAGATGGATTGGTCATCCACTGGGTTAAGTTCTGCCCACAGTTTAACTCTGAAGAGGCTGGCATCAGAAACATTTTAGTCCAATGACACTATTATATTTAAGTAATAAAAAAGCTAGAAGAGCTATTAATTTCCAACACCTATCGGAAGAAGAGAGCCAATAAACAATATTAGTTATTCTACCCAAATCTCAACCCAGCACAAAAATCTAATGTTTCCACATACAAAAGACTTTAGCAAAGCAATAAGGAATTATGTTACATGTTTTGTTTAATATAAAAAATACCCAAATTTAGTGAATTAAAAAACTTAAGTTCTCTTCTGACCTAATCATTAATTACTGATCAATGCTAGCATAATTAACCTAAAACCACAGGAGCTAACCCACCTTCTCAGTTATTCAATTACCAAAGGGGGAAAAGGTCAGTATCAATATTACCCACATGAAGTGCTTCTGCTTCTGGCCCTAATACAATTTTGTTTCTTTGCCCAACTGGGGAACTCAAATTCAACCTTGTTCCAGAACAAACCACCCCATGGCTTTATCTGGCACTGTTTCCCATCACCCATCCAACCCCTCATCCACCAGGCATTTCCTCATCTGTAATCTTAGAGACCTCTGACATCACTATTTTGGACATTCATATTTGTTGTGGTATTTTTCTCTCGTGTTCAGAATCTACAGAACTCCGAGCTCCTTAAAGATAGCTGTATGTGCACCACTAACACCACCCATGTCTGGCAGATAGAAAGAACTTGATAAATGCTTGTTGAAATTAAATCATAATTGAGGTTATAATACTGAAAATAACTTCAGTATTATAAAGTATTATTTGTTGAACACTCATCGTCAATGTTCAACAATAAAACTTATATTATTCATACCATAGGATAACTACATTTATGACTCATACTCTAAAATAACCAAATTCCTAGTATTTCTCTGTCACTGTGCAATAAACTTATATGGGACATAAGCAGAGAATAAAAGCTCTCCCTCCTTTGTATGTCTATTTTATAGCTACCATCTATTGAGTTATTACTCTGCCAGAAACTGTTTTAGGCCCTGGTTATATAGCAGTTAGTCAGTTAATCTAGTGGACAAAATACACACAAACACACACACACACACACACACACACACACACACACACACAGAGTAAATTATGCAGTGAGATACATAGTAATAATTGCTCCTAAGGAGAAAAATTAAAAGCCACCTAAGGGAAGGAGATTGCAAATTTAGGTAGAGTGAACAGGGAGATCACATTTAGAGGATAAAATTAAGGACCTGGTTGGGAAGAATGAGTCGGTAGTACAGTAAGACCAGTCACCCAGACTTCATAACCTTTCTCACCAATGCCCCCACTGCTCCAGGAACTTGGCAGTCCTCACAGTCCATCAGTACTATCTACCTTGAATACTCTGAAGTTAATCTCTTTACATGTTTAAACCAATTTACATTCGTTGCCATAAGAAGGCCTGATCGCACAAATCACCCATTATGTCTTACTCTCTACACTCCATGCAGGTGCCTTCTGCTATCTCCATCTCCCAGTGCCAAACCACTCATTGTCCATCACCAGCAAATACCCCTACTAACTGTAACCTTTGCTCTGAGGATTCTCTCACATACCTGAGAACAATTCTTCCTGCAGAAATGCATACCCTTGTACCACTGGACCTCAAATATGTGCTTTCCTATTGTTCTCTTTTGCTTCTAGACTATTCACCTTATTCATGCTTCCTAACCTTCTATGATAACACTATAATCAACTCCTTCTCCTTTAATGCCTACCAAACTTCCAGAGCTCACTGGGATCTTCCCCCTCAATTCCTTGAAACTATCTGGCTAATTCACTGGAAGAACAGAGTTGTTCAGCCCATGAGGAAGGCTGAGAATAAAATAAGTTTGTGGAGTGAGAGATCAGGAAATGAATTTAGTACATTTAAATGCCTATTAGATATCCCAGTAGAGAGACACTGTATAGGCAACTGGACTCACAGGAATGGAATTCATAGACAAGGCCTAGACTGTGAAGCATGAATACAGGTATCCTCATCATATAGATTTACAGTCTTAACACTGGATGAGATTGCTAAGGGATTGAGGGTAGACACAGAGATGTATAGTGTCCTTGAAGATTGGTGAAGAAAGTATTTCAAGAAAGAAAGGGCTGTGCTAAATGATGTTAATAGATGAAGGATGAGCTGAACTAAGAACTGACCTTGAAATTTAGCAAAATCATGATGACTAATTAGAGCAGCTTGTATTAGGGGGCAAAGAAGCATAAAAGGGCATGCATAACAGAATAAAAAATTGGAGACAGCAAGCAAAGCTTTACAGTTTTATTACTAACATTAATAACTATTTTTAGACATAATTTTAAACTTTATCAACATAATATGGCAAAATACATATATCTAAAGGAAAATGAAAAAGGCAATTTAGAGACAAACACATGTAGTTAGTCATATTTAGTGTTTACTAAACATACAGGGGCTCTCCCGGTGGCACAAAGGGTTAAGTCTCAGCACTTCGAAGCTGTCAGCAGAGTTCAGTTGGATTCCAGCCAGAGAGCTGACCCACATGGCTCAGCAGACCTCTCATGTCTTGTATTTCAGTGAATCTGCCTGTTCTACCCCCCACTCTGTCTCTGGTGAATCCTCTCACCACCCACACACCTATGGCCTACACCCCAGCTCTTGTATGCATAAATAAATAAATCCTTAAAATATATATATATATATATTTTTTTTAAAGAAATACAAATACCCAAACACTAAAATGTGCTCATCCTCAGCTCAACTAAAGAAACAAAAAACAGTAACAGCATACCATTTTTCACATACTGGGTTGGCAAAGATTAAAAATATCACCCAATGTGAAAAATAACTCTTTCATGAAGTGTTACTTGAGAATGTAAACAGGAAGAATTTTTGTAGAACAATCCGGCAATATCTATTCAAACTACAAATGTACAAAAACCTTGATTCTGCAATTCCACATCTACGCATTCCGTGCTATACTGGCACAGGTTCACAACATTTGTAATAAATTGAAATTAAACTTTAATGTCTGTTAGAAAGGTACCAACAAATTATGATATTCATAGCATGCAATTGTTGGAGAACAAGCTTATTAAATAAGATAGATAAATTAATTGACAAAAACAAAGTGCAAAGCAGCATATAAAGAACAGGAAAAAAAACAAAAATCACAATTACATATACCTGTTGTATCCAATTCAGTAGCCACTAGGCACATATGGTTTGAAATATGGTTAATGTGACTGAAGAACTGAAAAACAGATGGTGTCATTTTATGAGGTCAAAATGTGGATTTAATGAATTTTTAAAACAAGACTGTTGTTTCTCTTGTTGCTTCATTCCACTGTTATGATACACACTGAAAATATTTGTGTTTCTTTTCTGAATGGATGGGCAAATGCTCTGAATCGCAGTTAATACACTGCTGAAAAAAGAGACAGTGAACCTGGTATTATTTTTTTGCAACGCTCCCTGCAAGTTTTACAAAGTTACTATACTGTGAATCTCACTAAAGATTTTCTAACAAAAGGAATGCTTATAAATTATTTAATAACCAAAGACAAAAATGTAGGGTAATTTGTTTTCTTATTGATATCACATTTTAATTATCACAGTTATTAGGCATTTTTTAAAACGTTGCGACAGGCTATAATATGGATAGGGAATGTTAAGTTAAAGCCTAACAAATGAATAATGTATGTTTCCATTTAATATGAAGTTCATGAATAAGCAAGATAAATCTATAGTTACAATAGTCAGAATCATGGTAACTAAGAAGTTGGGGTGGTATTGTTTTCTGGAAAGGGGGTTTGATAGGAAATGTTCTTTATCTTTGAGTAGTAATTACACTGGTTTAAACATATGAGCTGTACGCTTAAGATTAGAGGATTTTACTGAATATCTATTATTCCTGTTGTCTCCTCTAAGCAGACTAAGTCTCACTGTTGTTGAGTTGGAAGCCTTATCTGAAACGGTAATAATTTTTCATAAAAATCAATCAGGTGACATCTATATGATCTTAGCAGGAAACTTGTGAGATGCAAATTTAGAAAGACAAGGGATGGTCATTTTTATAACATCAGAAATTACCAAAGTTCCCTAGTACACTAAAAGGTGCAAGGACCACCATTATGCTGCAGCATTCACACATCTACCATCCTTTCCTAACTTAAAAAAAAATCTACATTCCTTCATTTCAATTTCACGACTGTGCTCCTAAAAGTGTATTTACTGTCAGGATGAAATGTAAAAACACTCTTTCACCTTAACCTGCTAGTTTTTCCTGGTACTAAGACTCACGTAAAGGGAGCATCTAGAGCAAAACGCCTGGAAATCATTATGCACTCAGATTTTCCAGATATCAAAATCTGCTCGAAACGAATTGAAAGCCTGAAACCTCCAAGAGCACACAGAGCGCTAGGAAAACATTCTTTACAGCAGTTTGAAAAAAATAATTTTTAAAAAAAGGTTAATTGTCTGAATCGTGAAGAAAAGTAGATACAAAGAGTTCATTCAAAATCATCCTCAAACCATGGAAAATACCTAGTTGGCTTAGGAGTTTTATCACACACACACACCCCGCCACCACCTTCCCCCCGCAAAATACACACTCTGAAACCCACGAATCTACAGAAACGCTTAAAAACAAGCACTGGACAAGGGCGAGGGAGACCGGCGCTCACGGAGGACAAAAGCAATATCCTCTTCTCCAATACACTGCATCCCTGAGCTTCTAGCAGCTCACTATACCGTCAAAATCACAGGGCGGCGAGACCCCCTGAAAGGTAAGCGGGTTCCCCCCAAGACAGTTAACCTGGGCCAGGCATTGCTTCGGCCGCGGCCGTAACACTGCCAGAGCCGCGTCCCTTCGAGGTGTGGAACAGGTCCCTCCCGCGCACCACAGCCCTGGCGAGGTGCAAAGCGGAAGACACACCAATAGCTCCGCTCCCTTCACCAGCTAGTTACCGCTTCGCGGGCGCCGAACCTCTCAGTCCACTCAAACCTGAGACCCAGTCGCCACTGCATTTACGAAAGGGCCGCCACAATCAAGCCTCCGGCCGTAGCTCCGCCCCCCGGCCCGACTCCGCCCCTCGACCCTAGGGCGCCTGGGAACTGTAGTTCCCTGCAGCCCCATACTTTTGCGTGCGGCCATTGCGAGGGTACATGCAAACTACAACTCCCAGCAATATCAGAAAGATAGGCTTTACCTACGGGTTTAGGGCCAGGTGCCTTACGCCTGGGGCGGCGCGCAAGGGACTCCGGGAGGCGGGCTTTGGGGCGGGAGGAAAAACGGTTCATTGCGTGAACTTCCGTGTGAAACTGAACTCCCGCTCCGCCCCCACTCGAGTGCGCCTCGCCCCGCCCCCACTAGATCCCTGTCCCCTTTGAAGAGCGCGGACATCGCACGCCGCAACAATGCATCTCTGTGTTCTCTCCAAAATAGGGGACACGGACTTTTAAACTCACAACCTAAAGGCTTCCTTATTTTAGAGGTGATTTTGGGAGGAACGGGGTGTGGAGTCTACTTTGGAGGGGTTTTTGTTTTGTTTTTATTTTTTGGCCCTAGTTTTCCATTTTGAATGTGACTGACGAAGGTTTTTTCCATTCTTGTACACTTTCAAAAAGCAAAAGTAATCACGTGAGAATCACTCCCCGAATGGTAATGGTACACCTTTTCTCTAGGCTATTGTGTGTTGGGCAGTATGTGTCTCTAAGCATTAAAACTATCTTGAACATTGAAAGCGCAGGATTTTAAAAATGTCTTCTTCATTGCTGCCACAGCGTATTGCACAGTCTTAGCTGGCACTACACGTTGCCACAACGGACAGAACCTGACTACTTAGCGCTTTAATAAAATAGCAAACCAGGTAAAAGTTAAATCAAATGAAGTGCCTTAATGACAACGTTATGATAGCTAAATCAAACTGCTACTAGTTAAATATAGTTAAGGAACAATTCACAGAAATTTGGTCCTCCAAAATTGTTACCTACTTCAAAAATAGTCCTTTTTCATTATTTTCATTCTCATTATGTGTGAGGCAAATAACGTTCAAGACATACAACTATCTAAGATGCCACACTGTTCAGAGGTCCTGCATTCTGGGCCCCTCGGGGTAGTTGGTTTGACCTGACTGGGTGCAAACCACCGCTTCACCTTCCCTTCAGGGCCCACCCCAGGTGGGGACTAGCAGTGTAACAGTACAGAACTCTGCCCCCTTAAGTCTGGATGTCCCTTACCAGTGCAGTAACAGGGTGGTGCCTAGGGAAAAGGGTGTGTTCCAGGTTCCCTGTCACACCCCAAGGGAGGGTGGAGTGGAGCTGAGCAGGAGAGATGAGAAGATGAAGAAGAGAGTGAAGAGTGAGAAGGAAGTAGATGGAAGCCAGAAGAGGGACAAGAAGCTGAGAGACATGTAAAGAAGCTGCACTGGCCTGGACTGTTTGAAACAGATGTGGGTGAGAGACCCATGGGAAGGTGACCATGGCAACGTGGATCTTGATTTTGATTTTGTTCTTTTCCTCCCAGAATTGTCTGGCTGTTTTTGTTTTTGTTTATTAAAGATTTTATTTATTTTTTATGCATACAAGCTGGGGTGCAGTCCAGAGGCATGGGGCGGTGAGAGGATTCACCAGAGACAGAGTGGGGAGCAGAACAGGCAGATCAACAGAAACACACTGCTGAGGGGAGCAGCGGGCAAGGCAGGAGAGGTCTGCCAGTGCCATGTGGGAATCTCCCCAGCCAGGTGTCGAACTCGCTTCGCCACTGCCAATAGCTCCACAGCGCTGCGCTTTAACCCGCTGCGCCTCTGGGCAGGTCTGGCTGGCTGTTTTTGACCCTTTTCTATGGGTCCCTGCTAAAAGGTGCTTTAGACTTGTGTCAGGCTTTTGGGCCTTGCTTTGGGCCAATCTCTTTTGAATGGGCTTTTGCCCACAAGGTGATGGGTAACTTTGGGTGCTTAATTTAGAAACTATATTCTTTGTCTTTTCTGTATTAAACACTAATTATATTAAAGTTTAATTTCACTAAAGTTCTTATATGTTTTGTTTTGATGCGGCATATAGCAGAACCTATTTAGAAGGGCAGGTTTGGGGGTTCTGGGGTGCGCCTCTCCCTGCCTTGTTAACAGTGCCTTGGTCTGAACTCTGCCCTTGACAACCAGAGCTAGGGGCTGCTTAGAAGGAGTTGGAGAAGAGCAGACATTTTAAGGGGAACTTTTAAAGGGAAGGGAAGCATGCAGACTCTCATGGGAGTTGTTGGGGAGGTGAGAAGAACTTGCTTCATGTCCCCCCAACTGACCGCAGCAGCAGCAGCAGCAGCCCTTTGCCACCCCTGTGGACACAGGGCTGGTTAAGACTGCCCCACGTTGTTGTAGGCCTCAGCTACAAGTACAGCAGATTTTGCTGCACCCTGCTGTCTTCTATAGCTGCAATTCTACCTCACTTCATCATATCTAGACCTTCCTCTCCCTCTACCTGCTATTTCTCTCTCCTCCTCTACCCTGTTGGTTAGAATTAATTGGGTTTTTTCCTGCACCAAAGACTCTTTTGATTGCTTTTGTGGCAGCTGGTGGCCAGACCCAGAGCCAGTGAGAGAAGTTCTCACCTGGTCACGATTTTTAAACTCTTTGCCTCGTAGCAGAATTTTGGTCCCCTGACCAGGAATTCAACCCAGGCCATGGTGGTGAGAGCTCAAATCCTAACCAACAGACTGTAACAGGGTGGTCCCCAGAAAAAGGGTATGTTCCAGGTTCCCTGCCCCACCCAAGGGAGGGTGGAGCTGAACAGGAGAGATAAGAAGCTGGAGAAGAGAGAAGGAGGGACACAAGATACACAGGAGACAGAAGAAGGAAGGAAGCAGGATAGAGAGCCAGAAGAGGCACATGGAGCAGAGAAACATAAAGAAGCTGCGCTGGCCTGGACTGATTGAAACAGATGTGGGTGAGAGATCCGTGAGGAGGTTAACTATGGCAATGTTGATCTTGGTTTTGATTTTGCTCTTTAACTCCCAGAATTGTCTTGCTGTTTCTGACACTTTTATATGGGTCCCTGCCAAAAGGTGTTTTAGACTTGTGGCAGGCTTTGGGGCCTTGCTTTGGGCTAATCCCATTTGGGTGGACTTTTACCCATGACAGGTTGGATAACTTTAGGTGCTTGATTTAGAAACTATATTCTTTGTCTTCTCTGTCTTTTCTAATTGTATTAAAGTTTCTTTCCACTTAAAGTCTTATACATTTTATATTGATGCGGTGGATAGCAGAATCTATTTAGATTGGGCAGGTTGGGCGTTCTGGGGGTGCCCCTCTCCCTGCCCTGTAACAAGACCACCAGGAAACCAAAAAAAAAAAACTATTTTAAATGGTGCTGGATTACAAAACTTGTGTCATAAATTGTCCTGATAACATCTCTGTCTAGATTTTATGCGTGATTACCTCTGCACTAACTTTGACTTCAACACCATCTGAGTACTTTACTGCAAAAACAGTTTAATGATGGAGCTCATAAGCATTTCGGTCACTAACTCAGAGAGTTGATGGTGCCCATCAAGGTGGACTGTTCCCAGGAAGAGGAGCTCTTGCCACATCATTGTGCAGGTAGATGAGGACTCCGGGATTAGGATGAAGAGCATCCCCCATTCATGGGAAAGGAATATTTCCAAATTATTTAGAGCTCCAAGCTCTACAGATTCTTCAAATATATTGTGAATCAGATGTTGCTAAAACTCCTCAGAAAGATACGCATGCCCCAACCTGGGCTGCCCAGGGCCTTGTTCTACATCAGGCATCTTCAGCACCCCTCTGCCTTCCTGGCCACCAGAAATAATCCCTGAGCCACCACTTTTGGTTGTGATGGAGGAAATATAACTTAAAATAAGACTAGAACCTGGCCTCCCTGGTGGTGCAGCAGTTGAGCGCTGCGCTGTGGAGCTGTCGGAAGCACGCGATGCGAGTTCGACGCCCAGCCGGGGAGAGTCCCACATGGTGCGGCAGACCTCTCCTGCCTCGCCCGCTGCTCCCCTCAGCAGTGTATTTCTGAATCTGCCTGTTCTGCTCCCCACTCTGTGTCTGGTGAACCTTCTCACCACCCCATGCCTCTGGCCTATACCCCAGCTTGTATGTATAAATAAATAAATCTTTAAAAAAAAAAAAAAGACTAGAATCTGACTCACACAGGAGATGGGGGTAGACGGAATTAGCATAACCATGAACCCAGCTATACCAATGCCTAGATCACAAAAGCAGACTCAGGCAGGTATCAGATTGTTGGCCAGAAGGTAAAGATAAGTAGATTGAGCCCATTGTAGAATCTCGGGTCTCCTTTCAAATTCTAGTTAGTAAGTAACAAAGGAGCCATCCTCGAAGATGAGCCCCTCCCCATCCCTGCAAGAATGCTGGGCAGCCATCTTTCTGCCCACCTGTCCCTATGCAGATTATTTTCTCCACTAACTCTCTTCCTCTGCAGGGCAGCGGCCTGCCTGCCTGCCTGCCCATGACCTGCACCATGCAGGGTCTTCACTGACCTCCCTCAGCAGAGGCAGCTCTCCTCAGGGCTGCCTGTCTGCGACCATGCAGGCCTCTCTCTTAGCAAACCTTCCCCCTCAAAGGGCAGCTCTTTCTGCCCACTTGTGTCTGTGCAAGAGTTCTTTACCATCCTATCCCTTTTCCTAATAAACCTGTTTAAGTATGTCTAACATCTCTAACTCGTGGAAAAACTTGCCGCATGCCACCGAAGGGAAGCTCTGGTGAAACCTTTCCCAGAGTGAACCCAAGGACCCTGCTCTCAAACCCATAACTGCAAAAACAGCATCAGTTAGGGCAAATTCCCAGCAAATCAGCAAATCCAGTGCTTCTCCACCCACAACCCTCCAAGCCATCAGAGTGAAGCCTGGAGGTGCTTCTGGGAAGGCTCTAGCACCTCTGCAGATCCAGCAAGATCCCAGTAACTGTGCCAGTCATTAGGTAAATGCCCACAACAGTGGGAGAGAAGGATTCACACACAACAAAGGCTCCAACTACAGCAGAGCAAACCCAAAGCCAACTACAGGGAGAAAGAAAACACAAATCATCAAGCAAGCCCTCCAGGGAACAATGCACCAGAGAGAGAAAAGAAAACCCCAGAACCAATCAACAAAGCTATGGAAGAGCTTCTTTACTTATCAGATATGTAATTCAAGATGACTATGATTAAGAAGGCTAAAGAATGAAACAATACAAAATACACTCAGAAAAAGAAATGAATACTATGAGGAACACAACAAACAGAAGATTGAAATTGAAACAAAACAAGAAAATTACAGAATTGCAGGAGGAAGCAAGATATTCAGGAATAAGCCATGGGAGTAGAATAAATCAGATGCAAGAATGCATCATGATGAAAGAAAGGTAAGAAGATTGAAAAGGGGGAAACAAAAGGAAAAGAATAAAGAAACTCTTTGAGAATTTTCTGCCACCATGAGGAAAGGAAATATAACAATCATAGGAATTCAAAAAAGAGAAGAGAGAGAGAAGGGAACTGAGAATCTATTCAGGGAAATAGTGGAGGAGAACTTTCCAAACTTAAAGAAGGAAATGAGCCCAAAATTACAAAAAGCAAAAAAGACCAAATAGCTACCTAGATGAAAGGAAAACTACAGAAGACACATAATAGTGAAACTCCCAAGAGTCCAGAACAAAAAATAATGAAGGTGACAAAGTGGAAGAAACCTATATAGATAGACAGATAACCTATAAAGGAACATCGATTAGGCTAACATAAGATCTCTCTAAAGAAATGCTAAGGGCAAGAAGAGACTGGAATGACAAAGAAACAAAGAACTGAATAAGGAATTTTTAAAAATTTATCTTTTATTGCTCAATTGACCTTTTTAATGTTTATTGATTTTTTTAATGTTTTCTTTCATTTTATTAATTTTTGAATAGTATTTGATTTCTTCCCTCCATTCTAGTCCCTGTAGTTCTCCCAGCATTGTAGCACCCAAGATCCATCATCACAGTCCCCTGTGCTCTTCCCTCCCCTGTTTTGACCCTTCCCTGCTGTATGCCTTTGATATATGGTCAGCTTGCAAGTTTTGTCTTTTTGCTTTCCTTGCAACTTCTTGATCCACTCATCTGGTTTTGGGGAATTTGAGTTGTTTCCATATTCTAGTTATTGTAAATAGTGCTGCAATAAACATAGGAGGCCAGGTTTCCTTCCAAATTAGTGTTTTTGTGTCCTTTGGGTAGCTGGTTAGGAATGGAATTAATGGGTCATATGCTAGGTCCATTTTTAGTGTTTTCAGGAACCTCTACACAGCTCTTCCTAGGGGCTGGACCAGTTTATATTCCCACCAGCAGTGTAAAAGTGTTCCTTTTTCACCACATCCTCTTTAGTATTTGTTTCTGGTTTTTTTAACATGGGTTTTTTTTTTTTTTTAATACAGTTGTGAGGTGGTATCTCATTGCGGTTTTGACTTGCATTTCCCTGACTGATAAGTGATGTTGAACATTTTGTCATATTCCTGCTATCCATTTGCATTTCTTCTTTGAAGTAGTGTCTATTTAGCTCTTGGTTATTTGCTTTGTTTTGTTGTAGAGTTTTATGAGCTTTTTGTAGATCTCTGATATCAATCTCTTATCAGATGTATGGTATGTAAATATTTTCTCATTCAGTAGGATGTCTCTTTGTTTTGATTGCTGTCTCTTTTGCTGTGCAGAAGTGTTTTAGTTTTATGTAGTCCCAACTGTTTATATTCTTTTTTTTTTTTAACAAGAAATTAAATAGAACCATTGCTAGGAACAAAATGGCAGTGACATACATTTATATGAAAATAATCACTCTAAACTTTAGTGGACTGAACTCACCAATAAAAGGACATGGAGTACATAGTTGGATTAGGAAACAGAATCCAACCTGCTGCAACTTCCAGGAAATACACTGAAGTACCAAGGATAAACATAGACTGGATGTAAAGGCACAAATGTTGCTAAAATAGTGCTAAAAACAGGGCCTGAAAAATAGTCTCACTGGAATTGAATGTTACCTTACTTGTAAAAGAAAAACTTAAGAGGGGAAGTGGTGGTCATTCTGAAGTATTTATAATTATGTCCAGCACCCTTTTATCCAGATGTCATGGGAAAAAGAAGAGTCACCATGTGGATTTCTAATGTGTTTGAAGCGAATCCCTCATTAAACTGTAGATGCTGGAGAAGATTTCTCAGAGAACCAGGAGAATGTTCTATGTCTATATGTTGAATGCCAGTCAGTGTGTTCTCCCTTTGTGTCTATTTATTTGGGCATCTAAAGAAAAATATTGGTATCCAGAGGTCAGGAATATAATGGAAATTGGTCTAGATGCTTTGTGAGAACTAATTTGATTTGAAATATTTGGTCTTAAAGATTGTAACATCAGATATGATTTTTTTTTTTCATTTATGTCAGGTCCAAGCTGCCCTGAAATGACAGCTTAAGATAAATTTGCTTAAGATTTTGAGCATTAAGTGAAATGGGGCTTGGAAAACTTCCAGTCGTGGAATGAAAGTCTTTTTGAGATTAGAATAATATAAGAACATGAAAAAGGTCTAGATCTGCTACTGTTGTGTTGGTTTTACTGCTGTTTTTCACCTGCTAGCTGAGGGATTCTATGGGGTCGGGCTTCCCACACTGCCTGCAACTGTCACAGGGTACCAGTTGGAAGGGATGTGAGTGTTAACACTCTGAGCTCTGGCCTCCATCAGATCTTGGAAGTATGGTCACTCCTATAGTCTTAGAACATGTTTGAATTCTGAGATCACAGCTTTGTACCAACCTCTCTGTCTCTTAGAACTCATTCTTCCTGCCACATGCTGATAAGTACAGCCACAATACAAATCTTTTCACCCTTCTTACCAAACTCTAGAGAGAGACTCTACGTTGTTTTGAGACTAAATGAAACAATCTTCTGTGGCTCCACATCAATATCTGGACATTTAACTCTCATCACCACAGAGATGGTGACAAAAATTAAAAGTGGGGAAATTGTTGTAGTAGTTCAGAACCCCCAGACCCTTGGAGCAGCTGATGTGGCCACCCAGGCTGGGTACAAACCATATGGCTTCCCTCCTGCAACCCTGGGCATAGGGATGAGCAGCATAGCAGGGGACCAAACTCCACTCCCTGATGCCTGGACCATGCAGCACAGTGTTGTTGTATGTACTCCACTCCTGATGTCCTGAGTAAAGGGGCTGCTGGGAAGGGACCATAGAAGAGTAGCCATTCTGGAGTCTTTAAAAGGTAACAAAGCATGTGGGCTGATTCTTTCTCATTAGAACTGATGTGTAAGGCAGCTGCCCCTCTGGGCAGTCAGGCAGGAGTTCTTCACCCCTACCTCAAACAGGGGGTGGGGAGGGGTGTCTGACTTCAGCAATGGCAGTTCTCTGCAGCACCCTGCCACCTAGTTGGTGGCAGACATAGCCCTGGGGTGATGCCTCAGCTACAAATACAGCAAAACTTGCTGCACCTGGCCAGCTCATGTATACCTGCACTTGCATCTTGCACTATCAGTCTGTAACTTGACCTACTTTTCCTTGCCCCTGCTACTACTTCTCCCTCTCCTCTGTTGTTTAGGAAAAAAAACCTCTTTTTTTGTTTCCTGTACTAAAGAATCTTTTTAAAATTTTTTTATCTATTTTTTAAGATTTATTTACTTATGCATACAAGCTGGGATACAGGCCAGGGGCGTGGGGCAGCGAGAAGGTTCACCAGAGACAGAGTGGGAAGCAGAACAGGCAGATTGACTGAAGTACACTGCTGAGGGGAGCAGCGGGCAAGGCAGGAGAGGTATGCCACACCATGTGGGAATCAGCTTAACCGGCGCACCACCAGGGAGGCCCACCTGTACTAGAGAATCTTTTGTTTGCATTCATGGCAGTGGGGGGCTAAACCCCAAAACAGTGAGAGAGGTTCTGATTCAGTGACAGTTTTTAGACCCTTTGCCCAGTACCAGTACAAGGATCCAAATGCCTGTCTCTTCATTTATGATAGTCCCTTGGCTTACGTTTTGCCCCAAAATTTCATCATTTTTCTCAAAATGTTATGTATCTTTTCAGATAGCCACAATATCCTCTACTTCCTATACCAATATTTTATTCTTCCATTTTAATTCTAATATAGCATATAGTACTTGTTGGTTGAATAAATGATTCTGTTACCACACTCAAGTTTAACTGGCTGTTAAATTAAAGTTCTGATGTTTAAGTGTTCACTTGCAGTCAGGTAATTCTCAAAACCTCCCACTAAACTTGAAGGGTCCTCGATATCCATTACAAGGCAGAAGGGATAGAGGAGCGGAACTTCCAAATTCTGTTCTGCCAACAATGAAAGGTTTGGGCCTCCCTAATGAGCTAGGGGGTTAAGTCTCAGCACTATCACCTCTATGGCCTGAGTTCAATACCGGGTCAGAAAGTTAACCCACATTTGGTGTAGCAGATCTCTCCTGTCTCTCATGCTGCTCCCCTTAGTATTGTAGTTCAATAGATCTGACTGATGGGATGGGATGGGATGAGATGCCCCCACTCTGTCTCTGGTGAATCCTCTCACTCCCCGCACCTCTGGCCTGCACCCCAGTTCTTCAACACAAAAAAAAAATAAATAAATCTTTAAAAAAAAACAGTGAAAGGTTCAACCTCAGCTGTTCCTATTTTTATTGAATCTTCAAGTATTGCTATAGATTAAAAAATGAGACTTAAAAATACCAATACATTTTTTAACCACAAATTATCCATTCTGATATAATCCTTTGTGCCATTTAGTATGTAGGAGAGTACTATAATGTAATGGGTAAGAGTCCATGCTTTGGAGTTAGGTTTAGGATGTAATCTTACCTTGATGACTTAGAAAGAGCTTTGTTGTTTTCAGCACTCAACTTCTCAGAAACTCAGCTTTCTCACCTACAAAATGGGATGATAAGAATATCTACCTCATTGGATTTTCAAAGAGATTAAAATTTTTAAAAGAATTTATTAAAAACAGCATAATACCTGTCATGTAGTAAAAATTCAATGAGTAAGGGGTGTTACTGTTTTTAAACCACTTCTTTTAAACAAGGATTGACATACAAAAAGCTACACATATTTAATGTTTATTTAATGAGTTTGGAGACTAGCATTCACCCATGAAACCATTGCCACAGTCTGTAAACATATTCTTCACACTATAATGTAAAAGGTATAAATAATAATAAATATATATATAGAAAATAATAATTAAGTTAAATTTTAAAATAAATGAATAAATATGGAAAAATTTTGCAAGAACATATGAGGATGTTTTAGCATCGAATAAAAGAGAAATGCCAAAGTACATAAAAAAAATCCCCGGAATGTATAAACAAAAAATTGGTAAATTAGACTAAAAAAAAAACATATTCTTCAAGGTACTTTCACCTTTATCATGACTTCAATTGTTGACTTGCTCATGTAGTCTGCCAAATCCTCATTCTGTCAAGTGATTTTGCAAGATAAAAATACTACTGTGTTATTCTCAATTTATTTGATAATGGTATTCTTTTAACAAAGTTGATTTGGGTATGAAAGATGTTCAGAGAACTGAAAACCTTTTGTTCCTGGACTAGTGATAGCAGTGATTGTTCTGTCAAGTTAGTCTGACTAAGGAATATCCCCAGGCTCAGTTCACCAGACTAGACAAGCTATCTCCAGATGAGAAGGGAAATGCTAGTATGTACCTCTGGGCAAAGACAAGAAACCTTACACTTCGCCTATCAGAAAAGAGGCAGTTCCTCACGTAGATCCCAAATTTCAGGTTTCTAGAATTTTACCTCAGTAAAGTTTCTTATAACAATATTGCTTGCAAAAACAAAAAAAATTCTTTTTTTAAATCTTGACATTTTAATATAGATAGAGCTATTGTCAGTACATTGGACTTGAAGCAAAAGATCTTGGAAACCTGTGAGCCTAAAAAAGAAAGGAATATCACATCCACTACATTCTAGAATGCCAGAGCAATAATGGTGGATAATAAAGGAGACGTCTACCCTCAATCTTTGTTGTGGTAACAGCAGGTTAATACCATGAGAGTTGCTGCACCTATATTTTTACTTTCTCCTGGAAAACAACAATAATTAATATTTTCATCTAATGCTTCTGAAGCATTTCATAGGTTTTTATTACACATTTTGAAAGCATCACATTTGCTTTCCACAAACATAAAAATTACCAGTAATTTGTGTATCTTGAAATACATTAACTGTAAGGGTCACTGCAGTCCAAAAACCTTTCATGTGTTCCACAGTTCATTCTGTAAAATATGAGTGTGTTATGTGATGGGAACATTGAATGTTTGGTAGAATTCACCAGTGAAGCCATCTGATCCTGGGCTTTTCTTTGTTGAGTGGTTTGATTATTAATTCAATCACTATCTTGTCATGTATCTATTCAGATTTTCTATTTCTTCTTGAGTAAATTGTAGTATTTTGTGTATTGCATTTTATCTAGGCTATCTAACTTATTAACATACAATTGGATACACAGATTCTCTTATAGTTTTTTGGGTTTACTTTTTTTTTTAAGGTTTATTTATTTATACATGCAAGCTGGGGTACAGGCCAGAGGCGTGGGTCAGCAAGAGGGTTCACCAGAGACAGAGTGGGGAGCAGAACAGGCAGATCAGAAATACACTGCTGAGGGGAGCAGCGGGAGAGGCAGGAGAGGTCTGCCGCACCATGTGGGATTCTCCCTGGCTGGGCGTCGAACTCGCGTCGCGCGAGCTTCCGACAGCTCCACAGCGCAGTGCTCAACCGCTGCACCACCAGGGAGGCCTGGGTTTACTTTTTTAAGGTCAATAGTATTGTCCCCATTTTCATTTTGGATTTTAGTAGTTTTCATCTCCTTTTTTTGTCTGTATAACTAAATTTTTGTCAATTTTGTTGACAAAAATCAACTTGATTTCATTGATGCTACACTTCTACTCTATTTCATAGATCTCTATTCTATTAATTATTTCCTTCATTTTGCTGGTTTGGGGTTTAGTTGCCTTTACTTTTTCTAGTTCTTTGAGGTGCAAAGTTAGGAGCTTTTATTTAGGAGCTTCCTCTTTAAATACAGGCATTTGAAACTATAAATTTCCCTCTAAACACTTTCATTACATCCTATCAGTTTTGGTATGTTTTTATTCACTTCAAAATGTTTCTACACTTGCTCTTACTCAAAAGACTGAGTGAGGGGGCTCCCTGGTGGCGCAGCGGTTAAGTGCTGCGCTGTGGAGCTGTCAGCAGCAGTGACGTGAGTTCGATGCCCGGCCAGGGAGAATCCCACATGGCGGGGCAGACCTCTCCTGCCTCGCCCGCTGCTCCCCTCAGCAGTGTATTTCTGATCTGCCTGTTCTGCTCCCCGCTCTGTCTGTGGTGAACCCTCTGGCCACCCCACGCCTCTGGCCAGTACCCCAACTTGTATGCATAAATAAATAAGTCTTTTAAAAAAAAAAAAAGACTGAGTGATACAAAGTGTTTTCAAATTATGCTTTTGTTGTCCTCTTTGACTCATGAGTTGTTTAAGTGTGCATGGTTTAATTTCCACATGTTTGCTGTTTTACCAGGTTTTCTTTTATTACTGTGTTGTAGAGTAATTGAGAGAGTCATCAGGTTTTTCTGCCCTCCCCTCAATGATGGACCTCTGCAGGCCTACATGCATGCCTGATGGCGGGAACTTGAAGAAGGGTGTGGGTGTGCGTAAGTGGGTGCACCTGAGCCAAAACAGCATATAAAGCAGCAGCAGCAGAGAATAAAGGGTGGCAGAGTGTGGCAGAGTATAGTGGAATATATGAAGAACATCATGAAAACAACTAATAAAACAATGAGTTTGCTAAAACTGATGATGAACCTGCTCAGCTTGGGATGGTCGCAGAAGAGTGTCCAGTTTCATTCCACGAAGGCAGAGAAGGGAATTTGTAACAAAAAGTCCTGTAGGCTAAAAATTAAGACTAAATAGAATTAAAGTCTAACCATCCTTTGTTCTCTCTTCCCCCAACTCCTTCTTTGTGATTAACTTTTAACTTCTTTTTTTTTTTTTTAAAGATTTATTTATTTATGCATACAAGCTGGGGTACAGGCCAGAGGCATGGGGCGGCGAGAGGGTTCACCAGAGACAGAGTGGGGAGCAGCACAGGTAGATAGTCAGAAACACACTGCTGAGGTGAGCAGCGGGCGGGGCAGGAGGGATCTGCCTGCCATGTGGGAATCTCCCTGGCCGGGCGTCGAACTCGCGTCACCGCTGTCGACAGCTCCACAGCGCAGCGCTTAACCGCTGCGCCACCAGGGAGGCCCCAACTTTTAACTTCTAACTAGTGTATTTCTTTCCAACTGCATTCCCAGAAACTTGTATAATCTCAATTATTTTAATTTTTTTTTTCATATTTGAAGAACAAGTTTATTGAAGCAGGAGACAGAAAAACAGAGAGCACTCACATAGGCACGAGTGGGCAGGAAGAGCTGCCCTGCAGAGGGATAGAGAGTTGGTGGAAAGAAGCACCTGCATAGTCACAGGTGGGCTGACAGGAGTGAGGCTGCTGCCACCTCTGCTGTTGCCTCAATTATTTTAATTTTAACGAAAATATCTTTGTGACCTAGCATGTAGCTTATTCTGGAGTATGTTCTGTGTGCATTTAGAATATGTGTTCTTCTGCTGTTGTGTAAAGTGCTCTGTATATATCATTCAAGACTGGCTTATAGTGTCTGTTCCCTCACTAATCTAGTTCTATCAAATATTGAAGGTTGGGTATTAAAATCTCCAATTATTATTGTTGAGCTGTCTATTTCTCTCTTCAAGCCTGTCAATTTTTGCTTTATATGTTTTGGGGCTCTGTTGTTACAAGTGTGTATATTTATAACTGCTCTATCTTCTTGATCTATTGATTCATCTATTGATGTATAATGTTCTTTGTATTTTTAAAAAATTTGTTACTTAAAAGATATTTTGTCCAATATTAATATAGCTACCCCTGCTGTCTTTTGTTATAATTTGCATAGAATTTTTTTTCATCTTTTAAGTTTCAATATTTTTGTATCTTTGGATCTAAAGTGAGTTTATTATAGACAACATATAGAAAGATTGTTTTTTTTCTAATCCATTCTGTCAATCTCTGTATTTCATGTAGAGTTTAATCTGTTTATAATGAAATAATTACTGCTAATGATGAACTTCTGCCATTTTTCTTGTTTATGGCAACCTGATTTGAATTAATACTGATCTTCAATAGCATACAAAAACTGTGTTCTCCATTTCTTCCCCTTTACTTACTGATATCATAAACTTCATCTTTATACATTGTGTGCTGTTGTGGCAGGATGACCACAGGAGTACAGGTTCTCCATGGAGCTGCGCAGACAGGTCTAAAGGAAAGGAGTCCTGGAGCCCTCGGCTTTTAGACTTTTAATGGTCTCTTGTAGGGAGGCAACCAGGTACAGGGCAGGCAACGGGGCCAGGGGGACCGGGAGGCTGGTAGGCCTCCCAGCCCCCAGCGAATCTTCACTCTCTCAGCCTCTTTGGCATCGTCTCATGGTCTCTCTGCTGCACCCCGCACAGTGCTCTGCTCCACGCTCTGTTCTCTGTTGATTCTGCTAATTCTGCTGCTGCTGCTGCTTTATATAAACCCAGTCTCTGGTTCAGGTGTGCCCCCTCACACAGGCCCACACCCTACTCCAGGTGCCCGGCATCGGGCATGCATATAGGCCTGTAGAGGTCCATCATTGAGGGGAGGGTGGAAAAACCTGACAATTCTCCTGCTTACCCTACAATCCATACCCTCAGGTTTTTTTTTTCCATACAATTTACACATTTCCCTCAGCATATATGAACATGACCCAAACAATTAAACAATGCAGCAAAATATAACAAAATACAAGTAAGCCCAGGCAGGGCACCAACCTATGGGCAAAAGGCAAGATTATTAGCACTGACAGATGATCCACCAATTCTGTTGCCGAAAGTACTGCTCATTCCAGGGGGGGAACCACTCAAGACATCTGCCATCTCACGCCAGGAGCCATCAGGCTTCCCGGCCTTCTCTGGTTGTGGTCTCAGCCACAAGCCACACTCAGCATCCACCCCCAGGATGCGCTTAACTCTTGAGATTGGCTATACTACTCTTTGTAGGTACTCTCTACCATCACTCCAACATTTGGCTGTCACAGCCACCAATGTGACACGCAGACCCTGCACTCAGGCCAACCCTTTACACACGCACATGGGTTGGGGATCCGTGGATACAAGCTCCACATGTGGCCTCTGTTGGGCACCCTCTTTGGCTGTGTTCTCCACCAGCAGCCGCATTCCCCACTTGTCCAAGGACAGGTTGCTCAGCTCCTCACCCTTATTCAGTAGTGAACAGGCATCACACACAGGTGATTTTAAGGGACTCACTGGCCTTTAACAACCTTTCAGCCGCTTAACAGCCCTTCAGTGCTTCCCAACCTTGGCACTAGCTTTTGACTTAAGTTGGCTATTACAACTCCTCTGCCTGGCTGCAGAAAACTTCACACAATCCTGCTCTCATGCCTCCCCCTTCCTCTACTCTGGTCATTGCCTCTCTGGGCTGTGGCCCTGGGAGTGCCGGTCAGTGCACAGGCTGCTTTTGGCCACTGAGGCCCACTGGCCACCCTCTGATTCCCATCCTCTGGGGTGTACAAACAATACCTTCCACCCTCAGGGTTCCATAGCCACAACTTAGTCCATCAGTGCTCTACTCGTTCTTCCTGATGAGTTTGCTGCCTCAGGGTCATGGGCTGGACCTCTCAGGCTGTCTCCTCCTTCATTTGAGGTCTTCTCCCACTGCTCCCAGACCTTGTCTGCCTCCTGTGCTCAGTGTCTTCAGCTTTTCTCACAGTTCCTGTACTCTGGCCCACCTCCTGTGCATCTTTGGCACCTCCAGCGTTGTCCAGCTCATGGTCTGCCACCCCTCAGTCCCTCCTGAGGTCTTTGGAGGGCTCCATATGTGTAGAGGCCAGGAAAACTCAGGGATCACAAGTTCTCCATGGAGCTACACAGACGGGTCTAAAGAGAAGGAGTTCTGGAGCCCTCGGTGGCTTTGGCAGGCTTTTTATGCTTTTTAATGGTCTCTTGTAGGGAGGCAACCAGGTATAGGGCAGGAAATGGGCCTGGGAGGCCGGGAGACTGGCAGGCCTCCCAGCCCCTAGTAAATCTACTTTCTCGGAACATTCTGGCAGGGTCTCATGTCCTCTGCTGCACCCCAAATGGAAGGTCCTCTGCTTCTCTGTCTCTGCTACTGCTGCTGCTTCTGCTTATAAGCCCACTCTCTGGCCCAGGTGTGCCCACTCATACAGGCCCACACTCTACTCCAGGTGCCCGCCATCAGGCATGTGCATAGACCTGCAGAGGTCCATTATTGAGGGGAGGGCGGAAAAACATGACAATTTTCTCATTTACACTATTATACCCGTCTGTCTTGAATCATTCTGCCGAAACTATGCCAAATGTTGTGGCAGGATGACCACAGGGAGCACAGGTTCTCCATGGAGCTGCACAGACGGGTCTAAAAGAAAGGAGTCCTGAGCCCCTGGTGGCTTTTTAGACTTTTATATAAACCCAGTCTCTGGCTCAGGTGTGCCCCCTCACACAGGCCCGCACCCTACTCCAGGTGCCTGCCATCAGGCATGCGTGTAGGTCTGTAGAGGTCCATCATTGAGGGGAGGATGGAAGAACCTGATAATTCTCCTGCTTACCCTACATATGCCCATTAAGTGGCTTTATAATTATTATATGCTTGTTAATTTAATCACATAGAAAATAATTACAAGCAAAAATACAACACTATTGGCTTTTATGCTTATTTTTTGGTTACTTTTATGCATTTGGCTTTAATATAGTGTATAGTGTTTTGTTTTGTTTTTCATTTCAGTGCAAAGGACTCCCTTTAGCATTTCCAGTAGAACTTTTAGCAATGAACACCTTAAACTTTTATTTACCTGGGAATATCTTAACTTTCATTTTTTAGATGACTAATTTGATGAATATAGAATTCTTGGTTACCATTTTGTTTTCTTTCAGTACTTCAAATGTATCACCCCACTGCCTTCTGGCCTCCATAGTTTCTACAAAGAAGTTGGCTATTACTCTTATTTATAATGCTGTCAGCTACCAAACTGGGTCTTTTGCTTGTCACTCAGTAAGCCAAACTCTGAACTATGAGAATGTCTTTTTACAAAGGAGTTTATTAGTCATGACTATCAAGAGAACTGGTGGGACTGGCATGCTAGAAACCCACTCCCTGAATGACGGGAATGCAGTGATCATATAAGGGAAGTAGGAAATGGAGGTTTCAGAGTATGAAGGTGAAACAGGGCAGACACAGGGTGTCTAGTCCTGCCACAGACGCCAACTGAAAGAGGGGCGGACGGGGTCAACCGCCCAGGCTCTGAGGAAAGAGCCACCAAAAAGGCCCAAAAGGCCAAACGGCCCAAAACAACAAAGAACAGTGCTGGATGAGAGGACAGGTAACTGCCCGTGGGTTCTCACCCACGCACACAATTGCAAGAGACTTCAGGCTATAGGAACAACAACAGCAAACATGGGGTTTATTTTACAAATGGGGGAAACAGAGAGCTTACTGCATCCTCAAGTGGTGGCTACCTCACCCAGAACACATGGGTGATGGTAGCTCTTTGTGAGGTATTGTGTTAGACCAACAAGCAGCTCTTTGAGACACCAGGCCCAGGGCCTCTGGGGCTCCTTTCAGGCAATGTCAGAGACAGGACAGGAGGCCCAGTTTCTGCAGAGTCCTTCATCTTCTATTCCTGCTCGGAGGGCGGCTGCTGGATGCTTCTTTTCTTCTTTCTTCCTCGGAGGCAGGAACGGACTTCTTTCTTCTTCCTCAAAGGCCAGGAATGGACTTCTATCTTCTCTCTTTGGAGTCTGGAACCATCATCTTTCTTCTCCTGGGGGCTGGTGTCATCCTCTTCTCCTGCTCTTCTCTTCAGGGACCTCCTTCTCTCTCTGGGGCTGGTGTCCTCTCTTTTTCTTTCCGTCATCCTCCCACCCTCGGGTCCCTCCAATCCTGGCTTATATCCTCTCTCAGAGTACCATCCACAAGTTTGATTGGACCATTTTTTTTAAAAGATTTATTTATTTATGCATACAAGCTGGGGTACAGGCCAGAGGTGTGGGGCGGCAAGAGGGTTCACCAGAGACAGAGTGGGGAGCAGCACAGGCAGATGGACGGAAATACACTGCTGAGGGGAGCAGCAGGTGAGGCAGGAGAGGTCTGCCACACCATGTGGGATTCTCCCCAGCTGGGCATCGAATTCACGCTGCCGCTGCTGACAGCTCCACAGCGCAGTGCTTAACCGCTGTGCTGCGCCCTGATTGGACAATTTTTCAATCCTGGAGTTGATTGGACCTACCCATCAGCTCCTAGCTCCTGATTGGTCCATTCAAAACGGCAGTTACTGGGCAGGAGCAACTGCCACAACTGTTCTTGGAGTAGCAGGGTAAAAGTCACCACCACTCCTGCTGGCTCCCACTGCTAAGGCAACTTGGTTCCGGTAAAAAAAGGAGTTGGAGGGAGGGCTTCACATTCCTAGGACTAAGCAGGTGCTGGGTAGTATAGATACCATGAATCATGGTATTTGGCTTTCTTGGCAGGGAGTCTCTTTAGGGCCAGTATCAGGCAACAATCAGCAGATATTTGTTTTTGGTGTTACTATCAACCTCAAAAGAGCACAGAGAATTCTTGTTAAAGGTGTAGCTCCTCAATGTTCCAAGTTTCTGGGAATTCAGTTGGAGAGAAATATACTAGCTGCAAATCAAAAATTAATCACAAAGATTGTGATTGTGGGTTGGGGGTAGAGATAACAAAGGATGGTTAGAATTTAAGTCCACTTAGTCCTACTTTTTAGCCTATAGGAATTTTTGTTACAAAGTGGGAACAAGCTACATTCCCTGTATAGAACAATTCACTTCTTTCTTGGTGCATTCAAGATTTTGTCTTTGTCTTCGGACAATTTGATTAGAATGTGTCTTGGTGCAGGTATCTTTGAATTTATCCTAGTTCATAGAACTTCTTGGATGTGTTGTTTCTTTTACTTTTTCTTTTCAAAATCACATTTGGGGAGTTTTGGAACCTTATTTCTTCATGCATTATTTTACTCTTCTCTCTTTCCTTCCTTTCTGGAACTCCCTTAAGCGTATGTTGATGTCCTTGATGATGTCCCACAGGCCCCATAGACCCTTCACTTTTCTTTTTTCTTTTTTCCTCCATTCCTTGGACTTGATTATTCCAGTTGCCTGATCTATGTTTATTCATCTCTTTTTTACCTACTCAGACCCTCTGTTGAGTATTTCTAGTGAATTTTTTCAATTATACTTTTCCACACCTAAATTTCTGTTTGTATCTTTTATCATTTCTGTCTTATCATATTTTATATTTTGTTATGACATTATTCGTGGTTCTCTTTTAGCTCTTTCAGCATTTTTAAATTTTTTTTTAAGATTTATTTATTTATACACACAAGCTGGGGTACAGGCCAGAGGCATGGGGCAGTGAGAGGGTTCACCAGAGACAGAGTGGGGAGCAGAACAGGCAGATCAGAAGTACACTGCTGAGGGGAGCAGCGGGCGAGGCAGGAGAGGTCTGCCACACCATGTGGGATTCTCCCCGGCTGGGCATCGAACTCACATAGTGCGCTGCCAACAGCTCCACAGCGCGGCGCTCAACCACTGTGCCACCAGGGAGGCCCTCTTTCAGCATTTTTAAGGTAGCTAATTTAAAACATTTGTATAATATATCTTATATGATTTTTCAGGGATAGTTATTATTTATACTATTATATTAATTATATTATTAATTTTCCTATGAATGGACCATTTTTTCATGTTCCTTTGTATGCCTCATAACTTTGTTGAAATCTGGACATTTTGAGTTTTTTGACCTGGTAACTCTGGAAATCAGATTCTCTCTCCTTTCCCAAATTTCTTGTTGTTGCTTGATATTGTTAGGTCTGGGTCTGGGTTGGCAGAAGGGAAGCCATAATGGCCTCTCAGTCACCTAAGCGAGAAGCAACTTAAAGAAAAACAACTTCCCGACACCCTGGCGCCCACTCCCTCACCACCCTTACCAGAACACCAGATAGCCCAGTCCGATAAAAGGGGACAGAGAGAAAAAAAAATAAAAGGGGACAGAGAGAAAAAAAAAAAGTCCTTCCAAAAAACAACTCCTTCTGCATAACTGAAGATCCCTTGCAGACCCCCTGGGATAAACACCGCCCTATATAAGTTCCCCTCGCTTGACCTGGGGCATGACTTCACTGGCCTCCATCTTGAGACCTCATGGAGCTCTTTAATAAGGGCCCTTCACTGCCACTTGGCCTGGACTTTTATCTCTACTACTGTGCATACCTTTCAGATATGGATTATAGTTATTTGTTTTTGTGAGTATAAAGACTGTACTCTTTGTTCTCTGAAGTCTCTATTCTTGTAGTGGTTCAGTTAGTGGTTTAGCTGAGATTTACTTAAATGACTGAAGCTAACAGAAAGAAGATAAAAGATACTTTCCAGGATTTTGCAGATTGGCTTTGTGTAGGGGCAATCCTTCATTTCCTTCTAAATTAGGTCATTTATAACTCTGCCTCAGTTCAATTTCCTGCTTGCTGAGCCTAAAGACCAGCTAGAGGTGAAATCTTATGGTGTTCTCAGGTCTTTTCTAAGCATTATCCTGCCGTGGTTAAGTGGGAGACTGTGTATATAGATCATCTAGTATCAATAGGAACTTTACAAAGGTTTTAATCATAAAAAAAAAGAAAGGAAAAGGAAAAAAAAACACTATTGATGATGTCGTTTTTTTGGAGTCGATGGATCTGAGAGTGGAGCGGGGTCCTTGTGATACAGGGAAAATGGGGCATTTTAAATTTAGGCAAAGGCAGAGCCCCAATTGTTTACCGGTTACTATATTGGTTCTGCACCCGCACACACATTTATAAGACTACTCAGGTTTAGGGAACTACAACATTGGGATCTATTTAACAAACAAGGGAAACAAAGAATTACTAAAATCAACACAGGGAAAACAAAGAATTAACATATGGCCGTTTACCTTACCTAAAACAATGTCCAGTCTTTGAAGTCCCAGAAAAATAACAAAAATGACATCTTCCCGCCACTGCTGATGTGGAGCTCTTTTCCCAAATAGGCTGCAATTCCAAAATGGCTTCTTCTTTCTTCTGTTGATGGAGTCTTCCCACCACTGCTGATGTGGGCCACAATTCCATAATGGCGTCTTCTTTCCGACACCCACCTATCAGACTCTAGGACAGGTTTCAACTCACCAGGACGACACAGGACACAACTGGAAACATTCCCAAAACTTCCGTGATGCCCCAGCACAGCCAGCACAGGCCAAAAAAACTATAAACAGCAACTACAGCGGCCAGACAGCCCATCAGACTGCACTTACGCATTTTGGAAGGCGCCCGCTTTGGTCCTCTGCCTTCTTTCAGCTGCAGTAAAAACAAAACTGGGAGCAGTTTCCGTTGCTTGGCTACTTACAGAGCCTCCAAAGTCCCTGGCCCCAAATCTTCATACCCACATGGTGGTGGGCTACCGACACTTGCTTCTCTCTCCTACCTCATGATCACTGTCCCTTTTATTTCTACCTTATGGCGTCTCTCTCCCTCCTACCTCGTGGTGACTGTCTTTTATTTTCCATTATGGCCTCTGTCTTCTTCTTCTTTAGCCCCTCTTAAATACTTCATCAGAAAACCCCACTCCAAAGGTAAACTTCGCAGCAGTTTACTTGGGGCTATTCATTTTAAACTCCTCCCAGAGGCTTTACCTGGCCAGCAAACTCCTCTAGTAAACTCCTCTAGGGGGCACCACATTTTACCGGACTTTGGACTCAGCCCGGTCACACATGGGTTCACTCTGGGAAAGGTTTCACCAGAGCTCCTTTGGTGGTGAGTTTCTTCATGAGACAGAGACTCAATTATATTTAAAGGACAGGTTTAGGGGCTCCCTGGTGGTGCAGTGGTTAAGCGCTGCGCTGTGGAGCTGTTGGCAGCAGCAACTCGAGTTCAACTCCTGGCCGGGGTGATTCCCACATGGTGCGGCAGACCTCTCCTGCCTCGCCCGCTGCCCCCCTCAGCAGTGTATTTCCGTCGATCTGCCTGTTCTGCTCCCCACTCTGTCTCTGGTGAACCCTCTCGCCACCCCACGCCTCTGGCCTGTACCCCAGCTTGTATGCATAAATAAATAAATCTTTAAAAAAAAGTAAAGGAAAGGTTTATTAGGACAAGGAAGTAAAGGACACTTGTAAAGACACTGTAGAGCCTAGGTGCCAGTATCTCGTTATAATTAGCTCTAACCAGCATTCTGCTTCTGTAAGACTGCTTGTGATAGCTAGTGAAATATCCCCCGCATAAGCACTGGCCAGCTGTCCCTCAGATGTAGGTTTCTAAAATGAGAACAAAGAAACTTTCAGTGTCATAGTGACTGACTCATATCCCGTTATCTGCAAACTGGTTATAGGTTCCTACACTGTGTCTGTATAAAAGGGAAGGAGCCTGGGGCTCAAGGCCACTTGCTCTTTAGAGTGTGGGCCCCAGCCGGTCGGTAAGGGGAACCCTGCAATAAATCTTTGTTAATCTTCCACCACGCTGCTGTTTTCTCTCGAGCTGACCCAACAACACAAGTGGGCAGAAAGAACTGCCCCTCTGAGGGGGAAGGTTTGCTAAGAGAGGCCTGCATGGTGCAGGTCATAAGCAGACAGGCAGGCCGCTGCCCTGCAGAGAGACAAAGTTGGTAAAGGAAAGCAACTGCATAGGCCAGGTAGGTAGAGAAATGGCTGCCCCGAATTCTTGCACTGATGGCACTGAAAGAACTGTATTCTTTTTTCAGTTGGAAGGGGCTCATCTTCAAGGATGGTTCCTGTTTACTGGCTAACTAGAATTATAAAAGAGACCTAATGGGCTCAATCTCCATATCTTTGCCCCTGGACTGCAGTTTGGCCCCTACTTAAGCTTTGTAATTTAGGAGCTGGCACCTAGGGATTGTGCTAATGGTTATGTTGATTCCTCTACCCCCACTTCCTTGTGTGGGTCTAGTTTTAAACTTATTTTGAGTTATATCTCCTCCATCACTGGCTTTTCCTCTCATATTTTTCCTCTAAGACCTTAAGCCCATTTGTTTTCCACCTAATTGTTATTTTTTTTTGCCCCAAGAAGCAGCAGCTTTCTCATTTGCCTTTCAGTGTTTTTGAGGTACACAATGAGGCTGCTATTTTCTTCCTTCCAAGAGTCTGGGGTAGGGAAAACAAAAGTCCCAACAATCAACCCCGCCTGTCCCACAAAAAACAAGCACAATTCCAAGGGACAAGATTTGTTGGCTCCTTAGAACCATGAGTTGGCAAGGGGAGTGGAACTTTACAGTTAAAAAACACCACAAAGTAAAAGTCATCAACATGGCGGTGAAGGGACGCTAGTATCAACTCTCCCAAAAGAAAAGCTGCCTATAAAGAGACATCAGCCAAACCCAGAGAAGATTCAGTAACGCTACGTAAATCTAACACCCTCACGGGTGAGTAGAACTTGGAAAGAAGCTAAAAAGACTGATCAAGGAGAAGAAAGAACCACAGATCCCCTCTCCCCTCCCCTCAACACAAAGCCGGACCAGGAGACCAAGACGAGAGGCACCTGAGGAAACCCAGAAAAAAAAAAAAAAGGTGAGCAGAGGCGTTTTCCCGGGCACAGCAGAGTGATAAAACTCAAGACTGACACCAGCAGTCCCTCCAGGTAGCAACAGAGCCCTGGAGAGGGCAGCGTGCACTGGGGAAGTTGGTGGGACACTGAACAAAGTCTCGGGCAGCCGCGGTGTGGTGTGGCCCCTCCCCCCACCACCATTATGGAGCCAGCACTCTAGCTCCTGTTTAGAACAGATCTCTGGGGTAGTGGTCTACCCACCCCTTCAGTGACACTATTAATAGCTAACCACTGGAGGAAACGTGGGAGAAAAAAGAAAAATCTCCCAGCTACTGGTGTGGGAAAAACACAGGACACAAACCGCATGCCATAGGAACTTCCTGTCCTGTCCCGTGCAGGAGAGCGAGGGCTCCCGAGGCAGTTCCACTGAGCCGCCGGCAGAGAATTACCGCAGGAGGCGATCAGTTTCATAACCCACAGATAAAGACTGCGGGCTAGGCTGCCGCAACTGCCCTCCAGGTGCCGGAGAAGTGCGGAACAAAAGCCGCGCTTGGTTGGCACTTCCCGCTCTGCCCCTCCCAGAAGAGGGAGCCAGGTCAGGGCAACCCCACCGAGGCAAGCCAAAGCCCCCCAGGCGTGCACGCCCCCACACTGCCACGGCTCTGCCCTCCAGCCATGCTAACAGCTGCGCCCCGCCCTCCAGCCGGCCAACAGCCCGGCCCCCGCCCACCCTCCAGCTGCCTGCACCGTCCGCGGCCCCGCCCTCCAGCCCTGAGCACGCACGCACAGCCACACCCCCACCCTCTGGTCATGCTGCCGAGCCGCTGCCACCCTCTAGCAAGTAGAACCAAGGACCATGCCTGCCGGCACCAACAGCACAGGAATGCAACGATCAGAGCAAAGCAGAAGACCAACAACAGGAAGAAAAAAAATTACAAATGACCCTCAAAACAATTCACCACAGAAAGAAAACCCTTCTTCAGAACCCAATAATATGGACATAGAAGATTACATCTGACTAACAGATAAAGAATTCAGAATTGCCATAATAAAAAAAATAATAGAATTAAATGAGAAGAACAAAGAACTGAGGAATATAAATGAAGAACTGAAAAACGAGAATGAATCCATAAAGAAGAAAATGAAAGAAATGGAGGATTTACAAACATTAGTAGAGAGCCATAAAAGTAGATTAAAACACATGGAGGAAAGAATAA
>PVIJ01006320.1:29728-93499 GCA_004024925.1 Scalopus aquaticus | reverse complement strand
TGTCCAAAAATAGATGATTGGATCCAGAAGATGTGGTACATATACACAATGGAATACTATTCAGCATTCAAAGAAGATAAACACATGCAATTTGCAGTGACATGGATGGAATTAGAGGGGATCATACTCAGTGAAATAAGCCAGAAAGAAAGAGAAAAATATCGAATGGTTTCACTTATAACAGGACTATAGGGAGGCCAGGTGGGAGAGAGACACTCAGCGTTGGGGGGGGGAGGGAGGATAAGGGCACTAAGTGGAAGAGAGGAGAATACAGGGGACCGTGGAGATGGATCACGGGTGAAGTGGCGGTGGGCTGCCCAAGGGGAATACAAAATGTAAAAGACATAAATAACAATTAAAAAATATATATTTTTTTAAAAAGTGAAGAAAAAAATGAAACAAGAAAATAGAAAAAAAATTGAAATGATCAGTGAAACTAAAAATGGTTTCCTTGTAAAGATAAAATTGACAAACAGCTAGGCTAGTGAAGAATCAATCACAAAGAGAAGCTAAAACTGATAAATACAAAAGATCATAAAGACAACTATAAGCAATTATGTGCCAACAAAACTGTACACCTTATAAAAATGAATCAATTCCTGGAAAAATATAATCTTCCAATATTCTTAAAGGAGAAATAGGAAATCTGAGTAGACCAATTACCAATAAGGAGATTGAATCAGTAATCAAAAACCTCCCCCAAAATAAAATCCCAGAATCAGTTGGCTTCATTAGAATTCTATCAAACAGTCAAAGAAAATTTAATATTGATCCTTCTCAAACTCTTTTTCAAAAAATTTTGAAGAGAATGCTTCCAAATTCATTTTACAAGGCCCAACATTACTCTCATACTAAAACCCAACAAGGAACAGGGAGGGAGGGAAGGAGAGGGGGAAGGAAGGTAGGAGTGAGGGAGAAAAAGTACAGGCCAATATCCTTAAGGAACACAGAACACAACAGAATCTTAGCAAACCTGAATTCAACAATAATTTCAAAGGATCACATACCATCACGAAGCAGGATTTACTCCAGGGATGCAGAAATGGTTCAACATTCGCAGTCAATGTGATACACCACATTATCAAAAAGGATAAAAATATGATTGTTTCAGTGGTTGCAGAAAAAGCTTTAAGCAAAATTCAGCATCTGTTTATGATAAAACCTTAGCAAAGTGTGTATAGGGGAACTGTATTTCAACATAATAAAGGCCATATATGACAGCTGAAGTTATACTCAACAGTGAAAAAGCTGAACAGGAAATAGACAAGGATGCTCACTTATACAATTTTTATTCAATAGTTTGGAAATTCTAGATAGAGAGATTAGGCAAGAAAAAGACATAAAAGGCACCCAAATTGGAAAGGAACATGTAAAGGCTGCAACTGTTTAAGGATGGCATGATTTGATGTTTAAAAATCCCAAAGACTTCACTGAAGTCTTCACTGAAAAATTGATGTAACTATTGATGCAGGAACACCTCAGATGTTTTGGGCTTGGCTTCAAACCACTGAAATAAAACACATATTATAATAAAGAGAATCACACAATTTTCTTGGCTCCTAGTGTGTATAAAAGCTATATTTACATTACACTGCAGTCCCAAATATCCAAAGCAATCTTGAAAAAGAACAAAACTGGAGGCACCACACTCCCTAATTTCAAACTGTGTTACAGAACTAATGTAGTCAAAAAAGCCTGGTATTGGCATAAAAACAGAGACATAGTTCAATAGAGGAAAGAGCACAGAATTATATCCACACATATGTGGCTAATTTATAAAAAGGGCAAGAACATACAATGGGTAAAGAAGAGTCTTAGATAAATGATACTGGAAAAACTGGACAGACACATACAAAAGAATGAAACTAGTCCACTATCCTACACCATACACAAAAATTAATTTTAAATGAATTAAATGTTTGAATGTAAGATCTGAAGCCATAAAATTCCTAGGAAAAAGATAGACTGTTGTCAAGGAATTTGCTACCTAACAGTGTGTTTTTGATCTGATTCCAAAAGGCAAAGGCAACAAAAGAAAATTAAATTTATGACACTACACTACATACATAAACCTAAAAAACGCCTGAACAGGGAAGGAAATCATCAAATTCATCAAAATGTTAAGACAACCTATCTTATATTGATTTAGGATAACTTATCTCCTAACTGGGAGATTTATCTGCAAATCATATATCCAATAAATATAAAGAACTTATGCAACTCAATAACATGAACAAGCAATCTTGGTTTGTTAAAAAAAAAAAAAATGGGCAAGGATCTTAATAGACATTTTTCCCAAAAAGAAATACAGGCCATCACTAATCAACAGGGACATGCAAATCAAAAATACAAATGAGCCATCACCTGACACCTGTCCAATGCCCATCATCAAAACAAGAAATAGCAAGTGTTGGTGAGAATGCGTTGTTGGTGGGAAGGTAAATTGGCACAGCAATTATGGAAAATAGTATGGAGGTCCCACCAAAAGTTAAAAATAGAACTACCATATGATTCAGGAATTCTACTTCTGGTTATTTATGCAAAAACAAAAACACTCATTTCAAAAGATATATGCACACCTATGTTCACTGCAATATAGTTTATAACAACCAAAATATGAAAACAACCTTAGTGTCCATGAACAGATGAATGAATAAAGATATGATCCACATACACAAATACTATGCAGCTATAAAAAAATGAAATCTTGCCATCTGTGACAATATAGTTGGACATTTGGAGTATGCCAAGTGAAATAAGTCTAACAGAAACACAAATGCCATTTAATTTCACTTATACATGAAATCTAAAATACTAAAAAATTGTTTTAAACCAACTCATAGATACAGAGAACTGATGGTTATCAGAGAGGAGGGTTATTGAGGAGATAGGTAAAATGGATAAAGGTGATCAATAAGTATACATTTCCAATTATGAAGTAAATAAGTCTGAGGGATGTAGCATACAGTATGGGATTAATAGACAATATAGTATTGAAATTTGAAAAATCGCTAAGAACAGAGGAAATAGACTTACTGCTATTGTTCTTCACTATATAAAAATGTCAAGTCAATATGTAGTATCCCTGAAATTAACATAGTGCTGTGTGTCAATTATACTTCAATTACAAAAAAATATTTTCTTGTTTAATCTTTACAACATGGCCATGAAGTAGGGTCCATCTTATTAATAGAAAACAGGCACAGTGAGGTTTTATCTCTTGCCCAAGTGATAGCGATTTATGATTACACAAGAGGACTCCAACCTTGGTCTGACTCCAACCTTGGTCTGTCTGATTCAAAACTTAATCTATTCACCACACCTCTAGAATCTATCAGAATGTTTGCCAGCTGGCTCCATATGAGCAATAAAAAATGCAAAGGAACATATGGACTGATATGGACATTCCTGTACATGTTAAGCTACTTCTAGCCACTAGTCTCCAAGTAAGAGAATCAGATTAATTAAACTCTAAAAAGTACAAAGCCTCTGTCAGAGAAAATTAAAAGATGATCACATCTCTGAATTATAAAATATTTTCTGATGCTCTTCAGGAAAACAGGTTAACATGGTTCTGAGAGCTGTGTATTTCATCCTTCATTCCTCCTTCCAGATAAATCTGTAGATTAAGAGCATGCCTGCATTCCCCTGTGCTCCAAGGTAAACACTACTACACTTTAGGGGCCCATCATCTTCATGCAAAAACAAGACAATGCTAGCCTGGTAGTTTCATACTGACATTGTAGTAATAGGAATAAAAAGGAAATTTTAGTTGATAAAGTTTACTGATTTCTTTCATCAGAACAAAGGAGATAGACATTATCATGTGATAGAAACAAGTAAACAACTTAAAGAATTTGCATGAATCAGACAATAGCTTCATGGTAAACCAATTTAAAACTTTTATCTGTAACATTTAACTATTCTTTTGACATTAACCCTAGAAAATATGTTTAATTTATGAACAATGCTAGTTAGCAAGGTATAGAGCTTGCCAAGCCTCCCAGGCAAAAACTTCAGGGAAATTTGGTCAAATCCTTAAAATTTAAAGCACGTTACATTTCTAGTATTTTGTTTTTAAAAATTAAAGTGAAATTTTTGAATGCTAAATATTCCATTTTCATACACTTGCATTTTAAGATGTACTTTGTGTTACATATCATGTATCTGAAAACATTGTATCATAAGTCTATCAATATGCAAGACTTAGCTAACCAAAAGATATATTTTTGAATTACTTATTTATATTTGTTCTGTTCTTGTTAATGTAATGATATCAGAAATGTTGTCTGCCATTGATGTATAGTACATATTTTTCAGAATTGAATTCCTTTTATTTTAACCAATAATTCCAAATAGTCAAGGTTTCGTGTTGGCTCAACTCTAACTGATGGGGACCCATACAAAGGGGTCCCATCAGGTAGGGGATGATTTTGTATCCTCTCAAAGCAATATTTTACATCTTTTATTCCACAATCATTCAGTGGAATGATTTAGGCTGGAATGATTTTAGGCTGATGTAAAATTTTCCCCTCATTTCTTTCAGTGTCCATTTTGTGATAAATTTAAGCAAGACAGCTCCTAATTTTATGTAGCTATGATACATATCTCTGGGTTTGCTTGAGTTTGGTTTTTTGTTGGTGTTGTTGGGGGAGGGGGACAAATTCCCACACTAGAACACTTTAGGGAACATTAAAGGATGTACATACAGCTTAAATAACCAATTAAATTACTAGTTCCAAGTAAGAGACACTGAACCACACATAATGCTGTTGCAAAATCTTGACTGAGAGACACCTTGTGCTTGTCCTAAAATATTCCAGAGAGACCGTTTAGGCTAATGGCTCAGTAGATGAGTCCCTTCATCCAGCCTCATTATCCATATTAAGAAGCTGCGGGAGAATCCTATGAATAGAATGTTTCATAAGTACCCACAGCTTCAGCCATGCCTTGGAGAAAGGTTTTCTAGAGCTCTCTAACCTGCAGAGTTTTTAAACCTGGGCCTTACACCAAGAGTTCCTTCATGTGGTTCAGTAGATCAGGAATGCAACCCAGACATCATTTTTGAAGCACTCTGGATTTCTGATGCAGGTGATCACCTGCACACATCTATGAGAAAGATCAGCTCTGGGATTCTGTGATTTATCTGCCAGCAAATATTCTTTAGCAAGGCCTGTACTTGGGATTAATTTCCCCCCACAATTTGAAACCGATTTCTGCAGGAATATCTCAGACAACAATGCACTTGGTTTGAATGTTGTCTACACACATCAGGACTGGCAGGCATAAACCTGCTCCTCTTCCCTCAGACAGTCTCTCTCACCCTTTTTATTTGAGTTTAAATTTTCTTGAAATTACAATAATCTGGTTGTCCTTCTGAGACCTCCCTCTAAATATCACGTTCCACCAACATGTGCTTTTGCGCATATCAGCTCACGGTTCAGACTGCTGCATCTGACCTCCAGTATTCTGAAACCACACTCACCAACCACCTCCTTGTGATTGTCAGACACCCCTCAGTCTGCACTTCGTCAGACTTTTCACAGCATTTGGCACCATCAGTAGCTCTCCCCCAACTGACTTTTATCCTTCGTTTCCTCATCAATACACTCTCCTGGTTTTTCTTCTACCCCTCAAGCCAGTCCCTTGAGTCTCATTTGTGGGTTCCTCAGACTCCGTGATTGAAACCCAAGTTATCCTGCCTTGTTTCTCACCCTAATAGACTGGATCTTGTCCTACCTACATGCCAAAGTTTTCAGTCTCTCTCCAGCCCAGATTGCCCCCATGGTTTAGGGTTCAGTTTTCACACCCATCCACTTATTTCCACCATCCCATCTCTATATCCCATATGGATAAGACTCAACATATCCAAAATTAACCTGTTTTAATTTCTCCTACACTGCTCCTCCTGGAACACCACGCCCCCCTTGTTAGCCTGTTTGTCATCAAAGCTCAGCCAAATGCTGTCGGTGGTTGTCCAGCAACTCTCGTCCTCGTTGCAGATAAAGACAAGCCATGCTGAGGCCTGGGATTCTCCTACCTTGCCTTGGAAGACTATGAATTGGACAGTAGGGGCTCAATAAATATCATTGACAACCCAGAAAATTTTCAGGACAAATTGTGTTACCTTAAAAGACCTAGAATTTAAGTTGCTAGAAGAGAAAACAAACTGCAAACTCTTGTCAGTGAATCTCCACTTCCCATCATTAACCAACAATGCTGAACAAGGAGAAAAGACTCTAATTGGGAGAGAGTCTCTGGACTTACCAAAGAGGGTGCAGGCAACACCAGCGACCCTTCATAAAGGGCAGGGAGGGGCCCTTGCTGAGTGGGCTTAATTAAATTGCTGGTGTTCCACCTAAACAGACCATCATAAGCAGTGAAATAGAAACAGTAATCAAAAACCTCCCCAAAAATAAAAGCCCAGGACCAGACGGTTTCACAAACGAATTCTACCAAACATTCAAAACAAAATAGTCCCTATATTACACAAACTCTTTCAAGAAATTGAGAAGGAAGGAGTACTACCAAACACATTCTATGAAGCAAACATTACTCTAATACCAAAAGCAGAAAAAGATAACACAAAAAAAGAAAATTACAGACCAATCTCTCTAAAGAACACTGATGCAAAAATATTTAACAAAATCTTAGCCAACAGGATCCAACAATGCATCCAAAAGATAATACACCACAACCAAGTGGGATTTATCCCAGGGACACAAGGATGGTTCAACATCTGAAAATCAATCAATGTAATCCAACACATCAACAAAAAGAAAAACAAAGACCATATGATCATATCAATAGATGCTGAGAAAGCATTTGACAAAGTACAACACCCATTTATGATAAAAGCCCTTGAAATCCTTGGGATAGAAGGAACATACCTCAACATAATAAAAGCCATATACGACAAATCCACAGCCAACATTATCCTCAACGGTGAGAAGCTGAAGGCCTTTCCACTAAGATGAGGAACAAGGCAAGGATGTCCACTCTCACCATTGCTTTTCAATATAATACTGGAAGTCCTCGCCAGAGCAATAAGACAAGAGAAAGACATTCAAGGGATCCAAATAGGAAAAGAAATATTAAACTGTCTCTGTTTGCAGATGATATGATAATATATATACAACAGTCTAAAAACTCCATAGAAAAACTACTCAAAATTACAGGCCAGTTCAGTAAAGTAGCAGGATACAAAATCAATGCGCAAAAATCAGTAGCCTTCCTATATGCAAACACCCAATCTGAAGAAGAAAAAATTAAGAAATTCATCCCCTTCAAAATCGAAACCAAAAAAATCAAGTATCTGGGAATAAATTAACAAAAGACATAAAAGACTTATACAAAGAAAACTACAAAACACTGAAAAGACATCCCCTGCTCATGAATTGGAAGGATTAACATTATCAAAATGGCAATCCTCCCAAAAGCAATTTACAGATTCAATGCTATTCCAATAAAAATCTCAATGACATTCTTCAAAGAAATAGATCTAATACTGATGAAATTCATATGGAACCACAAAAAGCCCCGCATAGCTAAAGCCCTCCTGACTAAAAAGAAAGAAAATGGAGGAATTTCACTCCCTGATTTCAAACTATACTACAAAGCCGTAATAACTAAATCAGCATGGTACTGGAACAAAAACAGACACAGAGACCAATGGAACCGAATAGAATACCCAGAATTAAAGCCGCATATATATGAAAAACTAATCTTTGACAAAGGAGCAAAGAAAATGCAGTGGAACAAGGACCGCCTATTCAATAAATGGTGCTGGGAAAACTGGACAGCCACATGCAAAAAAATGAAGCTAGACTACTGCCTCACACCATGCACAAAAACCAACTCAAAATGGATAAAAGACCTGGATGTAAGACCTGAAACCATAAAATTTATAGAAGAAAATATAGGCAAAACTCTACATGACATACATCTCAGCAAAATCTTTTAACGACACATCCCCCAAAGCGAAGGAAGTGAAGGACAAGATAAACAGGTGGGATTACATCAAAATAAAAAGCTTCTGTACAGCAAAAGAGACATTAACCAAAACTAACAGACACCCTACCAACTGAGAAAAGATCTTTGCACACAATACATCTGATAAAGGACTGATAACAAAAATTTACAAGGAACTCACACAACTCAACGAAAACAAAGCCAACAACACAGTCAAAAAATGGGCAGAAGAGCTCAAAAGGCACTTCTTCAAAGAAGAAAAGCAAATGGCCAACAGATACATGAAAAAATGCTCAACATCACTTATAATCAAGGAAATGCAAATCAAAACCACTATGAGATACTACCTCACACCTGTGAGGATGGCACACATTAAAAATATAGGCAACAACAAATGCTGGAAAGGATGTGGAGATAAAGGAACTCTTCTACATTGCTGGTGGGAATGTGAACTGGTCCAACCACTATGGAAAGCTGTATGGCGATTCCTCAAACTGCTAAACATGGAGCTTCCATGCGACCCAGCAATCCCACTTTTGGGAATCTACCCAAAAACACTAATCTGAAAGGATACATGCACCCATATGTTCATTGTGGTACTATTCACAATAGCAAAGGTATGGAAGCAACCCAGATATCCAAAAAAAGATGATTGGATCAAGAAGATGTGGTACATATACACAATGGAATACTATTCAGCATTCAAAGAAGATAAACACATGCAATTTGCAGCGACATGGATGGAATTAGAGGGGTTCATACTCAGTGAAACAAGCCAGAAAGAAAGAAAAATATCGAATGGTTTCACTTATAACAGGGCTATAGGGAAACCAAACAGGAGAGAGACACTTGGGGGGTGCGGGGAGGGGGAGGATAAGGGCACAAAATGGAGTAGAAAAGAACACAAGGGACCACGGAGATGGATCACGGGTGAATTGGTGGGTTACCCAAGGGGAATACAAAATGTAAAAGATATAAATAACATTAAAAATATGTATTAAAAAAATAATGAAAAATAAATAAATTGCTGGTGTTCCACTTACCCACCTGCCCCTGGTTTAAGCCTGGCTTGCTTGGCTAGCACCTCATCAAGGCAAGGCTCCAGGGGACTGTTTTTACTCCTGGATCTTCACAATTCTGCTCCCCAAACATGAGAAACAAGGGGAATAGCCTAGAACCAGGATTACATTCAAAGGCATTTACAAAACAGAAGTGGTTGTACCTTAACAATTTGTGTGCCGGTGCCCTTTAAATTTACCAGCCCTTGGGGCCATCCATTTTCTGTGCCACCACATGAATGGTATAAGCATTCATTAAAACACACACAACTCCTGAACTACTGGATATTAAGAAAACTGTAATACCTCTCATAAAACACCTTACACTCTCACCAAAACAATGTGTAAAGCTTCTAGACTGAGTACGATCAAAGAAATAGCTCCTAATAGTTCCAAATAAATCCACTGTGCCATGAAAAACCGGAGACTAGATGAACACGTATTAATACATGAGTGGCCACCTGATACTGGTGACAAAAACACGTACTAATACGTGAGCGGACCACAAAGTGTTACACTTTATACAAGAGCAAAGCAACAGGATGACTAAAAACTCACCAAAACCACCACTCTTTTACATCCCCTGAAAGTGTTTTCTGAACACAAATAGTAAATTTTTAGCAGAGTGGTCCTCAACGCTGGCTGTATAGAATCGTAGGGATTCTGATTTGATTGGTCTTTGAAACCGAAGAGCCAAGTTTTATTTTTTTAATTTTTTTTTGTTTTAAAAACAGCATATATTGAATTATCATCACTTACTTTTTACCTTGTGTATTACTTTTTTTTAACATATATATTTTTTATTGTTATTTATCTCTTTTCATTTTGTATTCCCCTTGGATAACCCACCATAAATTCACCCATGATTCCATCTCCGTGGTCCCTTGTGTCCTTTCCTACTCCATTTTGTGCCCTTATCCTCTCCCCTCCCCCTGCTGAGTGTCTCTCTCCTATCTGGTGAAACCGAAGAGCCAAGTTTTGAAGTCTTCTTTGCTCAATGTGCAGCTGCAGTTGAGCATCGAGGTCCACAGTCCAGCCTTGCAGACGCCTTCCTAGCTTCTTACTACATGAGCTTATGTAATCTCCACAACATCCCAGAAAGGTCATTGCTATTATTTTACAAATAAAGAAACTGAGTAACAAAGAAGATAAAAATATTCCCCAAGATTTGACTTCATGCTGGTTTTTAAAAATCATAATATATCGAAGTACTTAATAGCTACCTTCCACTGAATTCCAGAATTTAGCCTGTCAAACACGCATCTATCAGCTCCTAGATTCGTGTCCAAAAATATCAAGACTTCCACCCTAATAGCACTCCCACCCCTCTCCTGCCATGAGTTCTGAGTTACTTCCCTGGGGATCTTTCCCACCTGAGAAAACTGCTCTGGTGTCATTTCCACAACTGATAACTGATCACTTCATCCCATATAGCATTTTCTACCCAAATCTCTCAAATTGTCCCCTTACCTCCTGTGTTGAGGAGCAAAAGCAACACCTGGCCAGCTGGTCTCCTGTCACGTTCAGCTAGTCTGGAGGAAGAACACCCTCTCCCAGAGCTAATAAGGAAGTGGTTAGCCTTACTATAGCGCAGCTCAGATGAGCAGGCTCAGTAACAAATGTTCAGAGTCATACAGAAGCCAGGCGCACCTTGCCCCCAGCAATAATTGAATTATCCCTGACTCTGGGTTGTCTGAAATGTCCCCTCCCTCAGTGACCGGAGGTTCTCCTCATTACGGGGATGCCATGTGACTCCCAATATAAAGCTGACTTGCCGACCTTTACCTGGACTTTCACATTTGTCTAGGTCTACAACCTAGCACTTTGAAAATTAAGTTTATCCTGTGTTTGAAATACAGGACTCTACAGTCCTTTTTTCGGTCATGAAGCAAAGGAATGTAGAGCAAATTACCAGGCAGCCAGTTGGGTCTCAGTGTCAGTGGCTCTTTTCCTTGAGCCCGACACAGACATACTATTTTTCTCATCTTTACTCAGCTCCCTAATAAATCAGTCTGCTACACTTTAAAGCAGAGGGTTTAAGACTTTGGATGCTGGTAAATGGGGACCTGAACCTTAATTTCAATGCTTTTCTTTGACTTAGATATTTCTCACCAAGATAGGTCTGGAAATCTCAGACCTGACCCTCAACACCACACTCTCAACTCTGCCTCCAGTCATAAAAAAATCAATGGCCCATTATTTACTTTCCAAAAGACCCTCTCTACCTGCACTAAGAGTATCTTCCTATCTGCTTCCCACCCACTCAGAAACCAGCAGCAATTAGCCTCTGCTGCCACAGCCAAAGCAACTAGGAGGCTGCTCCCTTTATCTCACAGTATCACAAAGGCTGCTAGAAAACTAAAATTAAAACCTAGTCCTATTAAGACATCAAAGCGAATATAAATGAAGCCACAGAAAGTTCATGTCTACATATAAATGTCTATAAAGTTAAAATATAGCAGGCATCTGGCAAAAACCATGAGATGAGCCATTAGATACCATAATGAACACAATTTGGTCATTTCTCACAAAATAGCTTCTGGTAGGATGGTGTGGTTTCTGTTGTGATTGTTATTTCTCTTGGTAACTAACTAGAGTGTTGCCCTAACTTTAAAACCCTATGGCAATGTCTGCATAGTTTGTGGAACCTGTAACTTTTCACAGCAGAAATTTTGTAGTTTTCAAATGTAGCCTACTCGGCTGCTCCAGAAGTCATTTCGTGACTCCAAGGGTTCATCTTCTGGATTTAGGGATGGGCCCCCATTCCTGTTTAACTACTTATGCTCCTAATTAGTTACTGGGATGATTCTTATTTAGTTAGTGTCTCTTCTTTGCCAGGCACTGGGCAACGTGTTTTGGCTCTGTTCTCTCTGAAGTGTACAAGTCCGAAAGGCAAGTCACAATCTCCAGTCCCACTTGTGGTGGAGGAACCCGAGAAGCCAGCTATCTTTTGCTATCCCATAGCTGGCAGATTAGGGAGCCAGAATTTGAACTCAGTTGTGCTGACTCAAGATCTTTGCTGCAGTGCACACCGCTCTGGTGTCTCGGAATGACATCACAGCCTCTGCCCTGGAAGGCCCGGCCACTCCGTTTCTCTCACCACTTGGCCTTGTGCTGGCTTCACTACCGCCACCAGGAAGAGGACCACAGTACACAACCAACTCTGTTTAAGAACACTCTTAAAAACTCTAAAGAATTTATGCCAAAACTAAAATTGTTCCTAGGGAAAATCTGCTAATGTTCAAAATAGGTTAAAATAGCCCTGTAAATTCATATGCGCCTATATTCCCTCTGGGCCAATTTATAAAACTCATGCCAACTTCTCTGTCCAAAGCCATGGTCTCCATTGCAGAAGCTCTCTGATATCACTCAAGTTCTCCTCAGATTGAGGAAGGCAAGAGCCAGGGGGTGGTTTCTCTCATGTGAATCAGGTCTGCCATGCAGCATGGAGAGGAACTCTAGGGACACAAGGAAAAGTTTCTCTTATAGACATCTCCCAGCTAACAACTGAAATGAGAACACAATTTGAATATTATCATTTTGTAAACCCCACTGAGTTAAGTCTAGTCAAAGATCATCAATGACGGCATCACAAATATTAATAAGTAACTGGTCAATGTGTTTCTTGGTAAAAGTATATAATACTGCTTATGGAGGATTCTTGGGGAAAAAACTGTCACTGAATCAGATCAAACCTCCAATTCTAAGTATATCTCAAAGAATATAAGGGGTCATTTCTGTCAGTAATTGTATGTAAGATGAAGAAACATTCTCTATAAGGACATCTTGTACAGCCACCACTGATAAAAGCAAAGGATGAAAGGAAACTGAGTCAAGACTTCCTACAGGGCATTAAGGTAAGGGGGCCCATTCAAGATACGCCTTCTGCTGTTGATTAATCTGATTCAAGGATAATATAGAAAGCCCAGAAGAGCTCTGTAATCAAACACCAAATACTATAGCCACATTCTCTGTGTGTATGTATGACCTGGACTCTCATTTAACAGTTTGGAGAAAATCTCATACATAAATGGAAGTAGAGAGAATAATGCAATGAACCACCAGTTTCTGCCACTCAGATTCGGCAATTACCACCTCATGTTTGATCTTGTGAGCCTATTCTTCCTCTGAACTCACTACTCACCCCTCAGAGCATCCACACGGCTTCTTTAAATAAAAACCGGTGGCCCCCTCTGGAAGTAGCCCTGAGGTCCACTCCTTCAGAGGTAGAAAGGCACGTGTGCGGAATGCAGAGCAGGTTTGCCAGTTCATAAATTCATGTCAGCTTTGCCTTGTGCCTGAACTGATAGCCAAATACAGGAGCCCTTCTCCTTATAAGTGGGTTAATTTGGGGGAGCTTTTCCCAAGTCTGTCTGTGTTCAAGTCCAAGAGGCACCATGCAAGTTACTTTTAATATCACCTGTTTGTGATAAACAATTTCAAGAAACTTTATTATTATATGTGGCTATTAACCACAAAGTTGAAGAGTTCTGACTTAACCACAAAAGTTCTAAGTTAAGATTGTGTCTACGGCTTCACTTCCCCCCTTAGTCCGCAGTTCGGAAGAACTGCTCTCCAGGCTCCACTCAAGCAACCGAAGCTTCACCTGGCTGCGCTGCCCTGTTCCGATCAGAACCCTGTGAACACAGGGAAGCTGCTTTCCTCACACCACACACCAGGATAAATTTCAAGTCGATCAGCAATTTAATTGTTTTTAAGGAACCACACAAGTGCTACAAGAAAACCATGAGTGAATTCCTCTATTACCAGAGAGTAGAAAAATTTTCCTAACTCAGATCCAGAAGCAATAATGAAAAGCCTGATAAGCCTAAAAACAGTTTGTTTAATTTGCATAGAAATGAACTCTGATCAAAGTAAAAAGAAATGATGAACTAGGAAGAAGTATATGCAATATAAAAGGGGCATAAAAGCTTCTGAAAATAGAAATTAAAAACCCCCAACAGTAGACAAACAGACAGCAATCACAACTCATAGCAAAGAAATGCAAATGGTCCTTAAAAGTGAAATACACACTACCTCATTAATTAAAAAAAATATAAATTAATAGCTTTATATTTCTTACCTATCAGATTAGCAAAACCCAACTGCAGTGTGAGCAAGGCACGGAGCAGGTTTTTGAGGATCCGGGCAGACAGGTAAAGGAGGAGTCCTGGAGCTCTCGGTGGCTTTTTCAGGCTTTTTATGATCTTTTGATGCCATTTGAAGTGAGGCAACTGGGTGCAGGACAGGCAGGAGGGGCCCGGGGCCAGGAGGGTGGCAGGCCTCCCAGCCCCACCTCGAAGCTTTACTTTCTGGGCTCTCTGGAGTTCTCTCAAGGTCTCTTCTCTGGTCTCTACCATCCTCCACCACACTAGCCTCTGCTGCCTCGTGCCCTCTGCTGCCGCCCTTATATGCTCAGTCTCCCAGCTCAGGTGTGCCCACTCATGCTCGCCAATGCTATGCTCCAGGTGGCGTCATCAGGCCCGCATGTAAGACCACAAGTGTTGATCATTGATGCTCATGGCAGGAGGGAAGGAAAAACCTGATCACTTCCGTTTACCCTACACCAACCTATTTGTTCTGTTGGAGAGGTTGTGGGGAAACAGTTACTCTCATACGCTGCTAGTGGGAATACAGAATTTGGCAATATTAGCAAAATTACATTTATCCTTTGTCTTAGAAATCTCACTTCAATGTACATATTGCATAGTTACACTAGAAAAATTATCCAAAGACGTATGTATAAGGTTATTCATTGTAACACTAATTATCCCCCCCCCCAAAAAAAAAGCCCTGAAAACAAACAAGATACCAACCAATAAAGTCTGGTTGAATAAAATGTAGTAAATCCACTCAATGAATACTTTGCAGTTATTAAAATGAATGAAAATGATTTCTATATGTCATTAAGGAGAAACATCTAATATATACTGTTAAATTAAAAAAGCAAGATAGAAAAACATATATATTACCATAAGCATATTACCACTTATCTAATATCTAAGGGACAAATATAAGTGTGTGTGTGTGTGTGTGTGTAAATAGATATAGTTGTGTGTATATAAGCTTATGTAACAGAAGCGCATATGTGTGCATTTACTTAAATATTTTTAAAAATAGATAAACACATTAGCTTAGTTACACCACAAGTAAGGCATCAAAGTGGAAAGAACAAGAACAAAAAACAGAACATTTAACTTACAGTATAGATTTGGCATTGCAGCCATGTAAATTCTTCACTTAACTACTAAACAACATTAAATCAAAATTTAAAAAAAGCAATTCCTAAAAATTAAAAGCAATGAAATAAATGAACATCACTGTGTGTTGAGTTGCCAACATAACCACTAACAGAAATTTATTGAAATAATTTTAAATAATTAATTTTAACCTGGTGGGATCAATCTCGAGAACAAAAACAACTTATAAAAGTTTTAAACTATTTTCAGAAACCATGCTGTTAGCAATGGTATTAACATTGCTATTCTGAAACAGATAATAAAAGAAAACAAATATGTTAATATTGTTTGGAACCAATATTTCAGGTAGATGAGAGAAAATATACAACGTCAGAAAGGTTACATTTTTAAAACCCTACAATACAAACTTAAATTCAAAATATTAGCAGGAATTCTTGATACGTTTTCTCAAGTTTTTTTTTTTTTAATACTATACATTGAAGCAGCCGAGAAATGGTGAAAAACTCTTAAGGGACAGTTCTGAAGCTTGTTTGTGATCTGTAAATATCATTTTTCACAATAAGAACTAAGCCTCCTGGACGAAATTGCTGATTTAGGTCTGGAGCAGTAAAGGTACAAAATGTGCCTAGAATAGCTGTCGTAGCAGACAGCAAGGAAGTTATCAAAAACTACTGGGTTTCAGGATTCAGAAGCTAACAGAAAGATATTTCACAGGCAAAAGATGGGAAATGTTAAGAATAATAATGAAGGAAATAAACTAAATCATATCAAATGTGTTAAAACCCAAGAGGTCATAATAATACTCTACAACAACAATGCATTAATCAACTTTGTTAGATGTTGTAGAAACAATTTATTATTCTGAAAACATGTAAATACAGAGTAAGAATCAAAAATTTAACCTGCCCTTGCTATACAAACTATACCTCAGGGCAACCAAATTATTTTTAAGGAAAGTTACTTTTTATTGAAGTCTTCCAACTAATACATAGAGTTTGGATATTATCATTTTGAAACCCCTACTGAAATAACAGATATAGGCCAAGATGAAGAACTACAACAAAAAGACAAGTGGTTATTATGTGCCTCCAGAGAGAAGTGCTGTTTGATGGCATAAAAAAAGACCTTTGGTGAAAAAAATTATACCTGAATCAGAGCAAACTTCCAATTCTAGAATGTCAATCTCACACCTGGCTTACAGGAAATACTGGTCAGACGAATAGGTTACAGATGACAAGACACTTCAGTGTTATAAAACACAGCTTGTGGAAACCACAGGACACATGATTGTTTCTTCCATACATAAATTGGCAAGGGGAGGTATTATCCTGTTAGAGGAAATGTCAGAGAATGTTTGGACTTGAAACAAATCAATTCTTTGGAAACATAATTGGGGAATTCCACTGTCCATTTTTAGATAGGATCATGGTCATGTGGCTTAAGAGTCCTTCTGACAGGTATGTATGGAAAAAGTTATGGATGAAGTGGTTTGCTGTCCTATATTTGCTTCAGAAGAAACCAGTTTGGCCTGGGGGTGGGGTGGTGCTGTGTGGTACAGGTGAGCATGATGAAACCAGACAGGGTGAGCTGATAATCGCTAAACCCGTGCTGGTGATGGTACACGGGAGCTCACCAGCTCCTCTCAACTTCTGCTCAGGTTGGACATTTTATTAACAAAATGTTAAAATGAGGACATTCAAATAACACACACATATCCATATACCCTGACTTCCTTACCTTCTTGCTTTTGAGCAGATGACCTGGTCCAATGATGGGTAAATGGTGTTTTTTGTTTGTTTGTTTGTTTTTACAATCAAGGCATTTGCTTCTTTAAGTAATGAGCACATTTTAACTGGAAAGCTGCCTAAGAGACTATTCAATCATAACACCACATGCTGAATCCTCTTATTTCACATTCTGGATCTGATCTGGCCTTTCAGAAAATTTAAATGAAGACTCCTGAATTAGAAGGTAATTTGGAAGTCAAAGTATTGAATATTAGTATTGAAACATTAGAACTGTTCTCCTCTATTAACAGCTAAACAATGTAAAGTCTCTTGCATGAGCGAGGATTCAAATCCAGGTGAGTGCAGAGCAGACACAGGAGCAGAGACCCAGGAACAAGGGGGCTATCTGGGAGAAAGGGGCTGGTTGTGGGTTTGAGCCTAAGCCTCAGGAATTTGCAGCTGTCTTTAGCCTTCTGCAGCCTGATTTAGTGTTTTGTATCTCCAATAGACAAAGAATCTGAGCTGACAATGAGGTGGCAAGACTTATACGAACTGCACTCGTGAATTATCATTCCAATTAGACTCTGTACTAAGCACTTTATATTAATTACCTCAATAAATCTTCACAAGCCTCCCCCTCCCTCATGACATAGGCATTATCACCACAATTCCATGGACCTGCTTCAAGGTGAACAGGTATTACACAGGGGTCATTCCAATGCCATGAACAGTCCTTGGCATTGGGCTGGGCTGAGACCTAAACCTTCACTTAGCTGTTGTGACATTATAACTTCTTAAAGTCTCGATTCTCTCAACTATGATATGAAGCCAATAATCACTACTTTTAGGAGCTAGGAGATATAAAGATTAGACCTAACACAAACTTGGCATAGTCACAGTTTAAGTCCCCTTGATTTCTAGTTCTACCAATCACCAGTTGTATGACTTTGGACATGCTAAATTCTTCTAGAATTCCATCCCCTTGTGTGTCGGTCTAGATAGCAAAGGGTCCTGCTGACTCCGTGGTCCTAAGGTGCCCTCTGTCCCCACTCCTCAGGGCACCGCTAGCCACCCCCAGGCTGGCACTCTGACCCCACCCAGGTTCCTGCCAGATATTTTCATCCTGCCTCACTTCTATTATCTCTGGGACATCAAAATGAAACTAAAAGTGCCAATTAAGCACTACCCAACTAATTGCACAAGCCTCCATTAAGTGGACATCTGGGCTGAAGAAATCTCCAATTGGAAAAGAAAGAAGATACCCGAGTTTGCCAGAGAATTTTCTTAATGCTTTTAATAATATGGACTTGGCAGAGCTGAGGTCTCCCCTCCGCCCCTCCAAGCAATAGAAATGTCTCTCTCCTGCATTCTTCCAGTACCAGCATGTCCAGTATTACTGCTCTCGGGACCTCTCTCTATCCATTGTCAGCACATTTGATATGGGACCTGGACCAAAGAGAAAGCAAACTGAGGCTGAGCTCAATAAACTGGGTATTGGATAAGTAAACAATAATTACATTTGATCTGTCATTTTTCAAACACTTACTTTTGTCCAAGTGCAATCATTTAGATATTTAATACCCACAACAGTGCTACAAGGCAGACAGATGTTTATGAAATGGAAATTTTCATTATTCTCATTTTATAGATGAGGAAATTAAAGCAGAGAGAAGTGAAGGGGTCTGTCCTCAGAACCCACATTCCTCACCACCTGTGTTGCCCATGATAGCGATAGTGACAATAACGTGCATTTAGTGACCATCTCCCATGCACTGGACGCTTTACAAAATAGGAGTTTGCTCTAGCTGCAGTTTGCTGATTAAACCTAATTTTGTTTTTGTTTGTTTGTTTTGTTCTTAAATATATATATTTTTATTGTTATTTATAGCTTTTACATTTTGTATTCCCCTTGGGTAACCCACCAATTCACCCGTGATCCATCTCCGTGGTCCCTTGTGTCCTTTTCTACTCCATTTTGTGCCCTTACCCTCCCCCTCCCCCCACCCCCCCAAGTGTCTCTCTCCTATTTAGTTTCCCTATAGTCCTGTTATATGTTATAAGTGAAACCATTCGATATTTTTCTCTTTCTTTCTGGCTAGTTTGGCTGAGTATGATCCCCTCTAATTCCATCCATGTCGCTGCAAATTGCATTAAACCTAATTTTGTTTCACCCGCTCTTGTCTTTTGAATTTTGGCTTATGAGCAGCAAGTAGCCAAAGCCCGAAAACTCCTATAACAGAAACGGCCTCAGGGAAGTCTGTCATGTCGTCACAGGACAGGTGAGTCTGTCTGGCTGGAGGGCTCAGGAACACCCTGCAGTAGACGCCTGAGCATCCTGTTACTATCAATTGGATCCTCACATCAGCCCTAACAAGGAGAAATTTATTACCGTCATAAGAAGGAAAGCACGGGGCTAGAAAGTTAAATAACCGCCCCCATCTGACTCAACAGGAAGAGGTGGAACCAAGTCTACCTGATCCCAGCTCCTTGACTAATCCTAAGCATGAGATCAAAGTTCTGAATGTTCTTCCTGAAAATCTAAACTCCCAGGCCTTCTAGGACATGGTGTTCCGCTGCACCCTGGCCTCATTTGAAGGCTGAAATAAGTGACCGCAAATCCCCAGATTCAAATGCCCACATCCCAGTCAAACGCCATCCCAGCCCGTTGCTTAGGGCTTGTCTGCCATGAGCAGCCCGTTGTCTCCCTGGATCCCAGCCTCCTGGTTTCCCACAAGAGCCAGCGCTTTTGCTTTCCTGCCCCATCTGCAGGGCTGGGCCCACAAGCACATTAGCTCCTCCTGCTCTCCCTGTGACCAAGCGCCACCCCATGAGGTGGTACATCTCCCCGCAGCCTCTCTTAGCTCCAAAGCGGAGCCAGCCTCAGACACTCCAGCATGTCGCCCTGGAAGGGGACCAAAGACCTGGGCAAACGGAAGCTGAGGGGCCCGCGCAACAGCAAGAACAGATAGGAGCCCAGGCATGTGGCCCTGCCATCTCTGCCAACGCAGGTCCGATTCACACGTCCACACTGGAAATGTTCCCTTTAAAAAAAATTCTGCTTTCTTGAAAAAAAATACTGTGCCACCTGATTTCTCTTTCAAGTTCCAAAAGAGCAACTTTGATTTACCTTCCCAGTCTCGGGGGCAGGAAGGAGGACACTTAAACTCTTGATTCCCCCTTCTGCTTGGTTTGCACATCTCACAAATACCCACTCCGGTCTGGAAGGATCCTGAGCTGCAATTCCCTGGGCCGTGGCAGAGAATTTAATCCTCACAGTGTGAGCAGAGCGCTGCCTTAGGAGATCAGGCAGGTCAGATAAAAATTAATTGAATGTGGAGCACCTTCTCCTCTTGCTAATTGCAAACCCAGTTCGGAGCCTCACATTTGTAAGATGCTTTTATGAGAATTAATCATGTATTTTACAGAAGGGCAGTTGTGCAGACAGTTTGGTCAGGCTCCTTGGGCTCCGGGGCATGCACGCCAGTCTCTCCTGTGGTGACTCACAGATGTATAACTCACACCCACCTCCATGGAGGCAGCGACCTTCATCCATTAGCATCTGCCACCAGAGCGTGACTTCAGCAGTCAGCAGAGCCTCATCTCCAGGCCGTGCAGCTTACAGATTCGCTCTGCCAGTGACTGTCCCCGAGCTACTGGCTACCTTAAAAGGACCCTCAGAGCCACAGCACATCCCACACACTTCCTGTTACTAACACCTGAGTCTCAGCTTATGACCAGCTGCAAGAACATTCAATTCCAAGACCTGAGGGCCAGCTATCAGCAGGCAATTAGGGCCCCCATCACCAGCCACCCACGCCCAGGGACCCATGGGCTTCACTCAGATCCAGTGATCTTGATGTTCCTTTGAACCCTGTAAGTCTGGAAAAAATCACAGGGTAGGAGTTGGGGGAGAGAGGACAGCAGGGATACCACGAGGGAGCCCTGACTTTGGATCCAGGAGGTGTTGAGCTGGAATCCTGTAACAGAGTGACATTGTTACTGAGGCAAGTCATTTAACCTCTTGAGACTTGAGCATTCATTTGTAGAATGATAATACCTGCCTCAGGGGTTGCTGTGGATGAGATGAAGGGCCTAAAACACACTGCAGGCGTGAGCCAGTCACTCTGTGCTGCTGGGGCAGCTCTGCACTGTCTGGGCTTCAGCCCAGCGCTCTCTGTTGGTGGTTAGTGAAGTGAGCTAGTTCTATCCCTTTAAACCTATGCTCCCCATCTGTGTATTGGAGGTACACCCCACCATTTTTCATTTTTCCCACGATGGCATAAAACTAAGCAGAAGCCCTGAGGTGCGGGCACTGCCCAGCCAGAGGTTGATTTGCTCCCAGAGTCTCCAAGTGCTAGGTAAAGGGAGATTTTAGGAAGAGGAAAGGTCTTTGGGGGGCCTGTAGGTGGGAGGAGGGAGTCCAGGATGGAGGCACTGAGGGAAAAGAGGGTCTCAACCCTAGAAGTAGCTTCCCCAACCAGTCCAGCTCACCCTTTCTGAAAAGTGGCAGTGCCTTTTGGCTGGTTCTTATTGGGACCTTCAGGACTATGAGGTCTGGAATGTTTCTCAAGCCTTACAAGTCTGTAATATTTGTCCATGAAGGCCAGACCCTCCGGGCCTTTAACTCAGGAGCCTTCCCTGGCCACAGCCTTCCCTAGCTCTCTGGAGTCCTCTGGCTCTCTCCTTTCATCTAGGTGGAGCTCAGGCAAAAAAAAAAAAAAAAAGCATAACCATCAATTCTCCAGGAGAGCAGAGTCCAGTCTCCTCCCAGTCATCTCTCTTGATAGTTACAGAAATTAGATTAGCAGCCCCAGGCAATGCTGGGATCAAATGCCCCTGATCAGCTGTGCGACTCTGTACTCAACCTCTCTGAGCCCTCTGTAAAATGGCAATAGTAGTACGCAATGAGATGGCTGTGAGGTTTCCACAAGATAAGGCCTACAGTGCAGCCCAGCGTAAATGCTTGGCAAATGGAAGCTATTCATTCATTAGGTAGGGAAATCTGGGAGGAGGGGCAGAGTCAGAGAGGGCAAGCTACAGAGCAGAGAGCACAGCGCTGGAACCAGAAGATCCGTAGTCAAGTCAATTCTTGCTGCGTAATAGCCAAAGGCCCTTAGACAAATCACTGGACACCCACACAGCAGGAAGTACAGCTCATCTGACCGGGCAGTTGTGATAATGAATGTGAGAGCACTCAGGGGTGGTCATAAGTTAGTCACTGTTTTATAGACTCATCGAATATTACAGGAAGAAACCTTGGAAATCATCTTTACAAGGGCATGCATCATGCTCTATCTAATGTCATATCCCTGTAGCACAGAGCTTGGTGCATAATCAAAGCTCAGTAAATGTTTATTTTTGAATTAATAGACCTCACCCAACCCTCTTCACTTCATAGAGGGAAAAATCCTGAAGCCAAGAGGTCCCAAGACATTCATGGAATTGCTGAGGTTGGTCCCCAAGTCTCCAGTTTCCTGCTTCCTGGTTCACATTCTAGAAAACACTGTCCTCACACCAGGAGCAATCTCACTGCTGTTCCTGTTAGTACCAGATTATTGCTCTGCGTGTGTAGCCTCCTTCCCCAAACCCAAACATTTGAGAAGGAAGCCTAGTCTTCAAGGTCAGAGCCTAGCAAGGCCTCAATTGCTTCCTCCCACAACCCATCTTCAGGAGGCCCCAAATCACCCACTTTACGTGAAGCTGGCAGGGTGGCTGTGGCCCTGATTAACTGCATTCAGTTCTCAAACACAGGAGCATGGCTCGGAGAAGCTGGAAAATGTGGAACTGGCAACAGAAAATTAAAAAGCACCCACTCTGAAAGTCCCAAAATACCCCCAAATCAGTCACAGATTCACAACTGGCCCCTTTGGAAGACAAGCCATTTCCATGAATATGGGCCCTGCCCAGCCTCCATGTCTCTGCACCCCGTTTTACTTGGTGCTGGCTTACTAGTGCCATGCAAGGAGGAAGGGAGGGAGGTGCTGATACTTTGAGGCAAAATCCAGAAATGGCTCTGTCAATTGGTTGGAGTCCCAGAGTCTAAGGAAAGGCTGGGGCTTCTTCAGGGTCATCCTGTTACAAGATGAGGCCCCGTAGGGCCCCCTAAATGGGTTCTGCCATCCTCCATATTAAAACAAAACATACGGGGGCCTCCCTGGTGGCACAGTGGTTGGGTGCTGTGCTGCGGAGCTGTCGACAGCGGCGACGCGAGTTCGACGCCCAGCCGGGGAGAATCCCGCATGGTGCGACAGACCTCTCCTGCCTCGCCCGCTGCTCCCCTCAGCAGTGTATTCCTGATCTGCCTGTTCTGCTCCCCACTCTGTCTCTGGTGAGCCCTCTTGCTGCCCCACGCCTCTGGTCTGTACCCCAGCTTGTATGTATAAATAAATCTTAAAAAAAAAAAAAAGAAATCCAGGTAAGAGGCTTGAGATAAAATTCTCCCAGCATACACCCCCAGCAACCTGGGGCTAATTACCTCCAAAATTATATATACCGTTTATATGCAGAGTACAGATTGCTTAGCAACCTCAAAGCCTAATAAAAGCTTTTGAACTATTTAGCCTGTTCTTAGCAGCTAATAGAATTCCTTTGGCCAGGGAGTTTGGTCCACACTTTGGCCAGGGCATAAAGGCTGAACTATCTACCAGAAAGGTACTAAACCCATCCAAAGGAAGATGAAAATTTAAGATAACAGAGTAGGAGAGTCTCAGCCCCTTCCTAATTTCAGACTTCCTCCTAGGACTAATCTCTAAGGCTCGTGGTTTTCGTTTGGATACAGAAAACAACAAAGCATAGCTAGTGTTTGCATCTTGTGCCAGGGACTATGCTTTGCATGCATTTTCCCATTTATTCCCCACAAAAACCGAAGATACAGGTAACTTTTATTTATTTACTCAGTTTCTTTGTTCAAATGAAAATACTGAGTCTATGGAACATTAAGTCACTTGCCCACCTTACCCAGCTGGGAACAGGTGGAGTGAGCCAGGATTTAAACCCAGGCGACCAGAATCCAGAGCCCACCTCCTAACACCACTCATTTCATCCTTTCAGCCACCCTCTCAGCAGCACCGTCTGCATCTTCCTTCTCAGTCACAGGAGTTGTACTCTATATAGCCACTGCTGTCTTCTTTTGCATAACTGCATAGCAGCTAAAACCCTACCACCCCATTTATCTATTGAGAGTGCTTTCCTCTGCTTAAAAGGCAACAATCTGTCAATCTGATATTTTTGTGACAGAAACGTGCTCATTTTCAGTACCTGAATTGGCATTTCTCATTGCCCAGTTGATATGAAGGCTCTCAAAGATGCAATAAAGGAAATCAAATTAAGAACTTCCTTCTTCTGTTTCCAGAAGAGATAACTTTGGCATTTTTCAACTGCTAATGTCTTTTAACTGACTGTACACATTCAGAGAGACCCATCTAATATGTCAACAAAGTAGGTGGGCAAATACCTGCTGGAATCTAGTGGTTGAGCTGGGGGTGGGCATTGAGAGAGCGACCTACTCCACCTCTCTCCTCTGGCCAGTCGCACATCTGTACTCCTCCCTCACACACTGCGAAAACCACTGATGTGCAAAAACAAGTCCTAATACCACCTCGTATGAGCAAAGCATTTGAATAACACTGCAGAGATTTGAATGCTCTATAGAGTGACAAAGCACTTTTACTTACCTCACTCTATCATCTTAAAAACACTGGGAGGTTGGGGGGGCCTCTCTGGTGGCACAAGGGGTTAAGTCTCAGCACTATGAAGCTATCTGCAGCCACTGCAGCATAAGTTCCACCCCCCGCCAGGGAGCTGACCCACATGGCCCAGCAGAGCTCTCCTACCTCGCCCGCTGCTCCCCTCAGCTGTGTATTTCAGCCAACCCACCTTTTCTGCTCCCCACTCTGTCTCTGGTGAATCGTCTTACACACACACCCGCCACACACACCTCTGGCCTACACCCCAGCTCTTGTATGCATAAATAAATAAATCTTTAAATAAAAAAAACTGGGAGGTTGGTACCACTTTTCTTATTTATATAGGAGGATTTTAAAATTACTGAGTAATTAGCAAAGCCAAAACTAGTATCTAAGGCTTTTGACTCCAAGCCCAGTATTCTTTGAATTTAAGATATTAGCAATCAACAACACCTCTGACACAATTCTTATACCTAGTCAAAGCGTGAACCTGAGACAGGTACATTTTTATTCCATAGGCCTACTGAAAAGAGTCCAGTCTGGTTTGAATTGACCGATCCACCTTAACCCAGAAACCCCAAAGCACTCTACCCACAGACCCTACTAAAGGCATGTGCCCCAAGCCGTGCCACACTCTCTGTCTTCACTCTGCCTCGACCTCTCCTTGTAGCCCCTCCATGAGTCATGTACTTCCTCCAGGACCTATTAGCAATAAACTTCTCTACCATAATTTCTCTTCTGGTCTGAAGTTGAACTTCAGCTCACCATGCGGAATCCAGTGTGCCACTTAAATGTTAATTTAACAAACTGCTAACAACTAGCTACTGCCATCCTTATCTTAATAATCTTCGCCATGACTCAGATAATACACACGTGACAGTTAAAATGTGCCCTCACCCCATGCTAGTTGAAGGTCTACATGGGGATTATTTAGGCCACCGGCCTGCTCTTTTGGGTTCTACATACAGGGTGTTGTGGTTCTTCTCCAAAAGACATCTGGAGGCCCTGGTTTCACTGATTATTTTTTCCCACTGCAGCTCAGAACTACTTTTGTCCAATTATTCCTCAAATCCAAGCTCCTCACACTGCTGTTTCCAAATATTAAAACACATTGTGGCAGGCTACCAGCTCCATCTTGTAATCAAGTAGATGAATCACAAGGCAATTTCCTTTCGATTTTTTAATAGGATTTCCATGCCTACCTCATTGTCTCGTCCAGTCCGATGTTTACCAAAAAGAAAAAAAGTTTATAAAATACCTGATAGCATTTTTTAGACAAATAAAAGCTGGCTGTCTGAGTGGCACTCGTCCTACCCCTGTGCCTCTCCCATTTTCTGCTCTTCATGTGCCTGCTCTTCCTTTGTGCCTGTGGGTACTCTGTGATGACTGTAATTCCCTCGTTATTTATTTATTTTTAAAATACCTGTCATCTGTATTGCAATTCTTTCCTGCCTTTAAGTAAGCCTGGTGTAAATACGTATGTGTGTGTATTTACATGTGTAAATACAATATATATTTGTATATTCGAGTATGTATTATGTGTACGTATCTGTGTGTGTATGTATACAAAATTGCAAAGACTTTCAAGAAAGTGCCCTCCAAAACTGCTTCAAATTACCCACAAGAGAACCAGATTTCTCTAAATTAAACAACTGCCTTCGACCTCTGGGTGACACCGGAGAGAGTACTTCTCAGTCCTTCTGCACTTCAATTTTTCTAAATGCATGCCACGAAGGGGGCAGCCTCTCCAGTTCAAATCAAGTGGTTAAAAACCCCAGTAGAACATAAGACATGGGCACACCTTTATTTTATTCCAGCTTTGTCAGCTGGTTTTCCTTGATTTATCCCTTGACTTTCCTTGGTTTACACCTACCTCTCTCGAGTCTCTGCCTCCATCTTCTCATCGCCTCCTTCCTTGAGTGTCTCCTCTGCATCCTAATCTCTCTCTCTTTTCTCTAAATATAAAGACAGCACTCCTGCTTTGAGCTCACCTTAAGTCCAGGGTGGTTTCATCTTCAGATCCTTACTAATGACATCTACGAAGATCCTTTATCCAAATAAGGTCACATTTGAGGTGAACATGAATTTGGGGGGAACACAATTCAACCCACTACACCCAACAACTAAGAATTTGAAGCTGCATCTGTATGACTCCACATCTCATAGATTTAACCCCATTTAATTGCCTCCCAGACAGCTCCTGGCCAAAATGGACTTCACTCATGATTCTGCAGAGATTTTTCTCTTTCCTGCCTCTCTGCCCTTACCCATACTATTTTCTTCATATAGAACAATCTCTCCCCTTTTCTTTCTTCAACCAACCCTACCTGTGAATCATCTTCAAGGTCACTCCCTCCAAGAAGACAGCCATGATTGCCACAGCCAAGCAAGAAATTCTTTCTCCATCCAAGCTCTCAACTGTCTTACTTTCTCCCTGCTGGCTCTTGTCATCTACATCATGTTCAAGGTTTTCATGCAGTTGTTCTCATTCATCACCATGCCCACTTCCCACCAACGATACCATAAGCTAACTATATCACAAGCTCCTTTACGGCAAAACCGCCTCCTCCCACTGTATCAACCACAACACCTTCCACAAGCAGGAGCTCCCTCAATTTAGCCAATTTCCCCTGTTTTGAACAGTTCATGTATTAGTAAGCAAAATGATAGGATGCTTAACCACCAAAGTCTCTCCAATATTTCCAGTTCTGTTAAACAAAAATTTTTTAAAAAATAACCCAATTTACTTTTCCACATCAAATCCAATCATTTTAATACTTTTCCCTTTTTTGAATTTTTATCTAATGGCAGCAAATCCAGTCCCTTCTCGGCATAAGCCTCCATGGCCTTTTGATTTTTCTTCCTATCTCCAATGCTACCTTCTTTGGCTTTTCAGGACAAACATATTCTCTCAAAGGCTCTGAGGACCAGGACAATGTCTTGGTCATCATTATCTTCCCTGCCCCTAGCAGTCCCCGGGTGCAGAACACTTGAGGGAACGAAGGTATGAGCGCTGCCTTGGAGTAGAAGTCATCATCTCCTGAGATGACAACATACACATTTGCAGGTCTCACTCTGTCCTCACCACAGCCCTGTGAAGCAGGCATTTATTGTTACCCCCATTTCACAGATAAGAAAGCTAAGTGGGAAGATGGAGAATTTGGTCTCCATCACACATGTGAAGAAACCAGGCCAAAACCCCAAGGTGTCTGACTCCAGGATCGCAGTTCTTCATGAGAAAGCCTTAGACTGGAATTCAACAGCTCAGGCTCAAGCTGAGGAGCTGTGGAGGGAGTGTGGTGCGATCTTCCTGAACATGCCCTTAACACTTTGTGGTCCGCTCATGTATTAGTACGTGTTTTTTGTCACCAGTATCAGGTGGCCGTTCACGTACTAATACGTGTTCATCTAGTCTCCGGTTTTTCACGCCATGGTGGATTTATTTGGAACTATTAGGAGCTATTTCTTTGATCGTACTCAGTCTAGAAGCTTTACACATTGTTTTGGTGAAAGTGTGTTTGGTGAAACGTGTTTTATGAGAGATATTACCATTTTTTTAATATCCAGTAGTTCAGGAGTTGTGTTTTATTGAATGCTTATACCACTCATGTGGTGGCACAGAAAATGGCCGGCCCCAAGGGCTGGTAAATTTAAAGGGCACCGGCACACAAAGTGTTAAGCACAGGAGGCTTGGGAACTGGTGGCCATTTGTCTGGAGAGGTCTGAAATATGTCAGGAGGAAGATTGAATCTGAGACCAGGGAAGAGCGTAGACAAAGAATGTATTTGTGTGTGTAGTATGATGTGTGTGCAGTGTGATGTGTGTGCACTGTTTGCTGCTGTGTGTTGTATGTATGTGCTGTGTGGAGGGGTGTGAGGCATGAATAGATGGTGTGTGTGGGTGTGTTTGGTGTGGGTGTCATGAGCAGCGATTTAGTGGAGGGATATATGGTTGTGTTTGCATGTGCTGTGTGTAGATATGTATATGGTGTGTAGTGTTACATACAATGAAAGGGTCATGTTTACAAGAAAGTTTTGGAAACTAGAATATACAAAAGACTCCAAGTCACATTTAGGCTCCTTCCTAGCCTAGAAACTTAACATCTGAACAAATTTGGACAAGTCACTTATCACAGAGCCTGTCAATCTCACAGAGCCATTGGGAGAAGCTACTAAATTCAAAAAGAAAAAAAAAGCCCCCTACATGCAAAGTATTGCATTGAAGAGAGTAGAGAGATCAAAAAAAAAAAAATGAAACAGTGATTTAAGGAATTTCAATTCCAACTGGGAGAAACAGACATAAGCAGCAAGCTTACCTCATGCAGAATGGAACACGTGTGACAATGAAAACCAAACTTGGGTGCTCTTTAAAGTACAGCAGATGAAAACACATTAATCTTATGACATTACAAGGCAGATACAGGTTTCCCTGCTGTCTGAAAGTAGAGCCTTCCTATGAAACCTTTGTTAGCTGAAATGGTAAAGAGTGAAGAGGTAATTACCATTCATGAATATGGAAAAGTTTTTGAACATTCCCAGATCCAAAAAACAACCTACCCCAGCAACACATAAAGCCTAAAATTACACTGCCGTATAGTAAAAACAGGGGCGACATGATACACAGCCAGTTAAAGCAGCTCCCGAGATGGGGCTTGGTAGAGCCACTCTAGCTGACCAGGGTGCTCGCTGCCTCTTGGACAACTGCAGCAAAACACATGGTGAACATGATTTTCACTTTACATCTTTTACTGTAAAAAGGAAATTCTTCTTTCCCAGGCCTGTGCAACCCCGAACTTTTACCGCTTCCTTATTTTGTTTGCGTATTTCAAAGATGCAAAATGCACACAGATGGGAACCTCTGCTCTCAACTTGGAAAAGGGAGGAGAAAGGGAAAAAAAAAAACCTGAACAGAGATGGTTTTCAGAATTGTGTTGCTTTATACAACATGTAAGTCTTGTGGTTATCACTTTTAGTATGCGTCTGATTACAAACTCGGAAAGGTAAAGAGAGAAGTGTGAAGCAGGTATAGCAGGGTCAGAGATGTGAAAGGAACCAACAGGAAGTTCATTCCAGCAAAAGCATCACACAAGGCCACTGGACAGACACCATGTGATTAAAGTCAAACTGCATTAATGTCAGAGAGGACAATTTGGTTAAAAACCTGCCTGGCTAGATCTCAAGCAGAAAATCACCAATTTCCTTTTTTTTTTTTTTTTTTTTAATCCTTTCTCATTTCCTCTAATGCTTTAGTGAAGCCTGGGACCATAAGTCTTCAGGGAGCAAAGTGAGGCCCATCTGTTCAGCCAAGAATTTGCCAGACCATAGTAAAAGATCAATCTAGCTTTTACTGTAACTTAGCATTTAGATGACCCCAAATACTTCCCAATTGTTTCAGCCAAAAATAACTTTGCATTTCTGTGAACCATCATTCCAAAGGAGAGATGTTAGAAATACTCTTAAAACAGACCGAGCCTGGGCTACTGCTAGTGAAAAGAATTAAGAGTAAGGCATATTACTTTATAATGCTACATCATAATAGTTATAACCATATTGTTTAGAAAGGAAAAACATTTAAGAATGCTTTTTTTTCCCAAAGATTTTATTTCTTTTATTATAAGACATATAGGTAAAAACTTGCATATTCTGAAAAAGATAGAAAATGGTAATAAAATGGACATTTTTCTTTTTAAGAAATATGTTCATAAATATGCTTTATCAAATGTTAAAATGGTTATTTTGCAAAATAATAATAAATAGAGCAGAGCTGTGGCATTCAAGGGTCAACCCAAAGCACTGGAAGTATTCATGTTTTGTGTTATATAAAAATTCAATTCTTTTGATTATATTTAAAAATTTGGCATCTTGTACTCCAGGTTACCAATCTTTCTGATTTGAAAAATATTTTTATGATGAAGCTATGGTTTTAAAAATAATGAAACATAAAAGGTGGCTTGCCTAAGTGGAATCTAATTAACAGAATTTCCCCCTAAATAAAAAAAATTACAAGACAGAAAAGATATAGTTTTGAACCCACAAGTGGTACGTATATCAGTTCCCAATTCTGTAAATTTCTAGATCCCCAACTGTGGACTCTGAACAAGAGTTGTTCTCTAAGCTTTAGTTTCCAGCAAGGTCCATCATTTCTTTTCACAGCTTTGTGAAGCAATGACACTCACGATGAGCCCAGTTCCACAATTCTCACTCCATGGATATAAGGTACAGAGCAAAAAGTTCTCCCTCCTTTGAATAAACCCTTTCACAGCTTTCCTATATTTGCTTATGACCCATTAACCTCAAATTCACAGATCAGAACACTGTTCCAAAATTGTCAATAATGAAAAGTTCTTGTTCTAGGCATTTTTTTGTCGGCTTCAATTTGCTACTATCCAAAGGAGAGAGGAAACACATGTGAACACCAAATGCGTCCTCTGATGAGTCTTGGGTGTTCAAGTAGCAAGGTCAGGCTTTCCCTTGTAAATAAATATTGACACTTTACAAAGATCTTTCTTTTCCCATGCATTATGGTGTCCATGAGGCTGACACGTTAATTTCCAGCTGAACTAGGGGAAGCCACATCTAACAACATGTCAGGATTCAATCTAATATAGATTACTGGTCCCAATGACCTTCAACGACATCCAGAGGAGGACATCTCGGTGTCAGGGTGCCTAGAGCACTGACAGGTCATGGCAGGATTTGGATTTGAGCTTGAAGGCCATAGTCTTGTTGTTTTTGGCGACAATCTTGCCCCAGAAGCGCCTGGCTTTCCTGGGAATGCTCTCCCTCCTTTTCTGGTAAGCCAGCCGTCGCTCATTCTTCTCTTTGCTGTCTCTCCGGAGGCGGACCTGCCGCACAATGCCCTCAAACAGCTCCTTAACATTGTGTTGGACAGCTGCGGAGGTCTCAATGAACTTGCAGTCGAACACGACAGCACACGCTCTCCCTTCTGCAAGGAAAGACGGGGAGATGAAAGTCAGAGGAGCTGTAGAGCACGAGCCGACATGGCTCACGATGATGCCTGATTTTAAATTGTCCTCAAGGTAACTCTAAGTTACCCACATAGTGGTGATAGGAGGCCGCGTGACACACGTCCTCCCAGGGCATAAATGGAAGCAGTCTCCCAGGAAGAAATGTGCTTTAGATCTGGTGCACCATACTATTTGTCAGTTCAACTTCATCAAAGAAAGTATTACTTATAATAATAAAAATCACAGTCTTCTCCTATTGCACTTACTATGTGATGGGAACTCAGTTAAATGCATAAAGCATTTATAAAAAACATTTTTAATGATTATAAAGTTCATAAAAAATGCTTTTTAATGTCAACAATCTTGAAAAAAATACATGTCCTTTTCAGATAGATGAAGAAACTGAGGGGAGTGGGATTCCCCTAAAATCTTGAGGGAGTTCGTGAAGACTGTAAGAGGCAGGTGTGACTCCAGGTCTGTTTTATGTTCAAACTCGTTTTTAACTTTCTCTCCTGACCTGGTCCCCAAAATTGAAAATAAGAATTCTACTACTTGGTTTACTCTAAGAAAAAAGGTTTCTAATATAGTTACAGCAAACTATATAAACCAGCTTCTCTAGAACAGTCTCAGTTTCAAGTGTTCTACTGTGCTGTATGTCCATGTGTCCAAGTTACAGTTTGGAAAAAAGAATACCATAAACATTTATTTGCTAAGAATAAGACATTCCCAGACTAACTGTGTACACTACATGCTCTTTTTTAAAGATTTTTAAATTTATTTATGCATACAAGCTGGGGTGTAGGCGAGAGGTGTGGGGTGGTGAGAGGATTCACCAGAGAGACTGGGGAGCAGAACAGGCAGATCTACTAAAGTACACCGCTGAAGGGAGCAGCAGGCGAGGCAGGATAGGTCTGCTGCTTCATGTGGGAAGCTCCCTGGCCGGGGATCGAACTCGTGCTGCAGTGGTTCTGAATAGCTTCACAGTGCTGCACTTAACCTGTTATGCCACCAGGGGGGCCCTAATTGTGTACACTGCATCTTTATCAAGTTTCTTTTCTCTTGATCTACGTCTGCAATACAGTATTTTATTTTTTACCATATACTATGGGGACCAAATACAGGAACCAAATCTATATTAGAAAAATAAAATCTCAAGGGCACCATAAGCACTGAGTGCCCACTCAGCAAACAGAAATTATCCCTGAACTAAGTTTGAAAAAGCATACATGGCACCATCAGACAGATGTCTTAACTGAAATTTAGGAAGCAAAGAGTGGGAGACAGAGGATGTCTCTAGGGTCTACAGGAACCAGAAGAAGCCAAATAGAATTCTTATTCTCAGTGAAACTCTCAGAGTTCTCCTAAATCAAAGCTCCCATTCTCCTTGCATGAAGATGCTACTTTCACTGAATTCTTTTTTCTTTTAAAGATTTATTTATTTAAACATAGAAGAGGTGGGGTGCAGGCCAGAAGTGCGGGGTGGGGGGTAAGAGAATTCACCAGAGACAGAGTGAGGGACAGAACAGGCAAACTGACTGAAATATACTGCTGAGGGAAGCAGTGAGCAAGGCAGGAGAGGTCTGCTGTGCCATGTGGGAAGCTCCCTGGCCGGGGATTGAACTCATGCTGCAGTGGCTGCTAATAGCTTGATAGCGCTAAACTTAATCCCTTGTGCCACCAGGGAGGCCCCCACTGAACTCTTGAGATCTCCCTGGAGAGGAGAAAGAACAAGGTTGGGGACTACCAGTAAATCCCTAGGCACAATCTTCCAGAGAAACCCTTGGGAATAGGGAGATTAAATGCTTCAGGTCGAGCAAATGGACAAGAGAGCAACACCCAGAACAGAGATTATCTACTGAGAATACCGGAGTCTTAGAGGACACATAAAACTCCAAGTAGTATTTTAATGAGTCTGATTCTAGCTTCATGAAAGAGGAAGGGAAGCATTCCTGTCTGGAGGAACATATAGGTAACTCAGAGGTTGTTTCTGTGGTAATGGCACCGCCTCTCTTACCTGATACAGATACTTCCCGGCATCGCACCAGGTCACTTTTGTTGCCGACCAAAATTATAGGAATGTCCTCAGTCTGCCGGGCTCTGCGGAGCTGGATACGCAGCTCAGATGCCCTCTCGAAGCTGGCACGATCTGTGATAGAGTAGACAATCAAGTAGGCATCCCCGACTTGCATGCAGTGGTTCTGGAGCCATTCATTCTCTCCCTAATGAAATGAGAAGATCGTCCATGAATTCAGGTTGGCCTGGTAATGAGCACTCAGTTTGCAAAGAAACAGTGTGTGAATCCAAAAGCACCCATGCCAATGTGAGAGTGGAGAAAACTTATTCCAACTCACAAAGATGCACCAGTCTTTCCTGCCAATAAAATGTGAGATGACTGTAAAAACCTACAGCCCATCAAGTAATTATGCCCCAAATATTTTACTTTCCAATTCCTCTGACACCCTGAGTTGATAAATTATCCAACTACTCTACCAAATGTCATTTCCAATTTCTATTGATACTACAATTCTGAGTTCCAAAAACTCCTTTTGCTTTCCCTAGTGATGAAATTACAAATCCTTTTGTGAGGGGAATTTTAAGAAAATGTCTAGCATATATAACCAGGAGCCCAAAATCTTTAAAAAGCAAATGTTGACGTCTAGTATTGATAGTGTCAACTTCATATAATATGATTTGATATAATTTAAAATGATCACCCATAATCAAGAAGATGTAGTATACATACACAATGGAATACTACTCAGCAAAGAAAAAGATAAACTCATGTCATTTGCAGCAACATGGATGGAGCTGGAAGGGATAATGCTAAGTGAAATAAGTCAGAAGGAAAAAGAAAAATATCAAATGGTTTTCACTTATAAGTGAAATAGAGGGAAATCAAACAAAAGGTCAGGAGAAAAGAGAAAACTTAGAGGCAAACTATAGAGCTGAAGCATACAGCAGGGGAGAATTAGAGAGAGCGGTCAAGACAGGGGAGGAAAGAGCACAAGGGACTATGGTGATGGTTCATGGGTGCCGTGGTAGTGGGAAAATTATGGGGACTATACCTAAGTGGAGAAATAAATATTGTACAAAAATGAAGAAAGATGTAAGAAAACAAAGTATAAAAAATTTTTTTAAATAATCATCCAAACTTGATGGCATTTTGCCTAAAAACGAATATGCATTTTTGTATTTTTCTTATCTGTAATTCGTTCATTTGTGAATGACCTACTCTTTTGAAGAGTCTCATACTTCAGAAGTAAATGCTTTTTATGAGGAAAATGAGTCCACCTCATTGGGAACACCGAAAAGGTCAAGGTTATGCTCACCCCAAACAGCCCACCGGAAGGCAAGCACTAAAAGGACTGACAAAGAGCTACAAGTCCTGCATACCTTATTTTCCCACATGTCCAGGAGTATAATTGTGGCACTTTCCCCATCAACAACCAGTGTCCGCTCATAAGTATCTTCTAAGGAAAAAAAGAACAACATTGGAGTTAGGCAAATAGATAAGCCATATTATAAGGTCACAATGAAAATTATTCAAGAAAATAAACTTACTAAATATGCAATTAATTATCTGAACATTCAGCTAAACATTCAAAGGTAAACTACTTTTTCAATCACCATCCACACATTCTGTGGATATACCCCCAGCACCTACTAAGCAGAATGCCTGCATCTTCTGAAAGTGTGCCACTGAGTCCCGTGAGGTACTCAGTGTATTTTCCTCATATCTGGACTCTTATACAGGAAATCCTTTGTGAGGTTAACTCACATTGGGATTTTTGACTCAGACTCAATGGATATGTCATGAGAAAGCACTCACTGCTCAGCGGAACCCTAAGCGGGTTCACAAGCCTCATATGGTGATAGGGGCAGGGGATGGTGACTGCACACCCACCAGCAACTTCACAAACTTTGACTGCAGCAACATTTCTCCTCTTTTGTGAGAAAAAAAAAATCTTGATACTATCCCTGATTGGGCTAGTTTTCTTTCTTAAAAAAAAAAAAAAGTTTTCTAGGAATAAATGGGCTTGTTTTTCCATTTTGAGCACAGCAGAAGCACAACTCTGCTTGGTAATGGAAACTTTCCTCCCAGCATTTGAACCCAGATGAGTGTAGGTAAAGGGTGAATACAATAGACTGGGCCAAAGAGCTCCAGCCTAAAATAATCTGTGTGAGGTAGGGAGGCTGAAAGTGTAGGGTGCAAGGAAACCAGGCTTAGCCTGGATTTTTGCAAGAGATTTCCATTTTCACAATGGGGTATATGTTTTGTATATGTAAATTACAAAATAGTATATGTTCTGAATTTCATCATTTAAAAATTATTTCATCATAATTTTAATCATTTTCTTTATTGTTCCTTTTGCCTGGAATCTCTTCCCTCAGATATCCACAAAGCTTGTCCCCTTGCCTCCTTCTGGGAGAGGCACTCCCTGACCATCTATTTAAAACTGAAACGCTGCCAACATTACTTGCTATCCTGTTTCATTTTCTTCAGTGTGCATATTGCCACTAACATGACATACAATTAATGTATTATTTTCTATCCCTCTCACCCCTGGACTGTTAAGGCAAAGATCTGCACTTGTGCTCTTTATAGTGCCACACCTCCCAGCACCCAGAAGAATGCTTGGTTTATTGTGGGTGCTCAGAAAATACTTTTTCAAATAAATGAATGAAAGATAAATATAGAATTGCAGCTCTGAGCACAAACAAATCTGAATTAGAATCTGGGCACTATCCTTTATTAACTATATGGCTGTGGACCACTTACTTAAGCCCTCTGCATCTCAGTTTCTTCATCTGTGAAATGAGATTGATAACAGTATTTACAATTTGGAGCAGTATGACAATCACGTGTATTAAGCCTGTACAAAGTACAAGCCAAGAAATGTCAGCTGTTATCAGTTCTCCAGATGGGGAAGCTGGTTCTTGCCATATTGGGGGTTTCCTGCTGGAAGTAAATCCTAGTTGGGGTATTTCTGTTTTAAAACAATGAGGGGTTTATAAAAAGCAATGCTCCTGGTTTAATGTTTCCTCATCTAGGAATTGGAATCAAGAGGAAGGAAAACATGGACAAATGAGAAGTTAACCAAGGATGGTTCTTTCTGTCGGTTCTGCACCTCCTTTGGTGTCATTCTTTAATCAATGGTAATCATTTCTCACTGGGGGCCTATCTGCTAAACACATCATGCTTGCATCATCAGAGCCGTGCAGCACAGATGAAGGGGAGGGCTGACAGCCCCTATCACCACAGAGTTTTCACTCTTTTCTCTAAAAGCCCTCCCTGCACTCAGGAAACTCAAAGCACTGTCTCTGCTCTCAGTGCACCACTCACAACACAAAAGCACGTACTTGGGACTTGCTTGTATCACCAGTAATTCAAATAGAAACATACTATATCCCAATAGCAGAGGGAAAAAGCAAACTCAAACTTACTCTTGGTTTAAGAGCTACCAGAACAAGTCTCGAGAAAGTAAACTAGGGATTACAACTGTAACATAGTCAAAAGGCAGGATCATTCAGCCTAGATTTACCTCTGCCTGGAAATCACTGTGTTGGAAACCCAGGAGCATAAGACAATACTTTTCCACCCTGCTTTGTGCAAAAGCCCCACACCTGGCTTTGTATGCCCTCTGGCTACACACCCCAAAGATTCTGCAAACATACAAAGCAGCCTTCTGCACCCTAGGGGAGAGCTTGCCAGTAACCAAAACCTCTAGGCTTCTCTTCCTAGGCTGCTCACCTTTTAGCCTTTTCAAGTGCTAATCAAAGGAGGAAAGAGGAAGTAGTATAATAGATGAAACTCTAAATAGACCTCCTTTGTAATTTGCCTGAGGTTAAGGTATATCAGAAAGGCTTGTAAACATGGCTTGTACACCTGGGTCAGGAAATCCCCTTCCCAAGTGCTCTAGAGAAAGGCTGGGGGTCACATGCATACTCCCTACAGTAAGAAAGACCACCCGGATGGGATGGGGTTTCTATTCAATGATTGGGAGCTTGTGGTTTGTAGCCATTTTCTGTGGACTAGTGCCCCTAATTTCTCTTTCTTCCTTTGACCACCCCCCGCCCCGGCACTGTACATGGAGGTCCCTTCTCCCCAAAATTGACTCAGACAATATGCACTGAAAGGCCACAGGAATTCTCTCACAAGTTGCCTCTGAAAGACTCCAGCATCCCTCCCCATGAAAAAAAAAACCCTTTACTGCTTTCAGTTTCCATAGGCAGACAGATTCCCCAAGCCCTAAAAGAAACACCTCCTCTAAGAAAACCATTCTCTCCCCTAGTGGTTCACGTCTGCTCCAATGTCTCACTGGGTCCCAGCCAAGCATGACCAGGTGGAGAGACCACAGGCAATAAAAGTGCCAGTTTTGTAAGATTAGCCCAGAAAAACAAGGTTCAGAATTTATGCTCTAATCGGCTCTAATTTATGCTATTCTGTGCTTACAACGTAGGGACAGAACAGGCAGATGGACAGAAATACACTGCTGAGGGGAGCTGCAGGCGAGGCAGGAGAGGTCTGATGCCCCATGTGGGAATCTCCCAGGCCGGAGGTCAAACTCGTGTCGCTGCTGCTGACAGCTCCATAGCGCAGCGCTTAACAGCTGTGCCACCAGGGAGGCCCTACACCCCAGTTCTTGTATGCATAAATAAATAAATCTTTAAAAAAAAAAAAGCACCTCTGTTTGGTGCATCCCCACAATGTCTCACTATGACCATATGTATATGTTCAGTGACTGTTTAGAAATGAATGAGTGGCATGACCTCTGTCCAGAGAGGAATAAGATTACTGTAATATAACCATAACATCCATCTCTATTAGGAGCAGTAATGATGAGAATATTGTGTAGACATTCTTTCTTATGTTTTAATGCTGAATTAAACAACAATGGAGGGGCATGCCTTAGGAAACCCTCGTTTTTGGGAAATAGAAAGCTGACTAGTGATAGCAAAAGCTGCCTTCAGATCAAGAATATAGTTCCAGATGGTATAAATTTATAAATTTATAAGTTGCTCAAATAGGACACTTTGGATAGGATAGGTTATCTGAGACTCTGTTGAGGAGAGTCTGTCAAAGACTCTGAGGAGATAAAATATTCTCCCCCTACTAAACAAAGAGGTTTCCTGAATATAGAAGCCTGTCTTCCCAAATTCCAGTATAGAGGGTCTTCTTACCACACAATACCTGTGAGGATATCTTTCTCTGGATGGGTACCACTCCACTCTAATCGACAAACATTTTCTAAAGTCTACTCTGCATTAACTTTTTCAATTCCTCAATCTTAAAGAGCAAAACAAAAAAAGACAACTTTCAGTTGCTTTCTTCCTTATGTCAATCCCCACCCTGCTCTGAATTATAGCCACTGACACATAGCTCCCTCCTAAGAGGGCAGGCTGTACCACCTTATCCATCACTGGCTACCCAAGAGCCTGGCACAGAGCCAGGCATGTGGCTGACTGCCCAAAGTGCCACAGGACTTGACAGCGTTTGGACTAAACCCAGGGACTGCAGGGTACTTTAAAAGAACCTGGGATTTGAGTTCAACCACAAATAAGTTTGAATCCTCACCACATCAGGCACTAGCAATTATGCCCCCGGAAAGTCACATAATTTCATAAATATCTACTTAGTCACCTATTAAACAGGGCCATTAACATCAAATTGGTGCGACTTTTGTAAATATTGTCAAGTTACACTTGGGAAATACATAACATTGTGCCTGGCACACAGTAGGTTCCCCATCGATGACATAATGCGAAAAACAAAGAAAATAAAATGCCAAATTCTTATCCATCTGTTCCACTGGGTGATTCTAGATAAGCTACTTGGTCTCCCTGACTGAGTTCACTTGTAAGAGCACAGAAATTGTAAGGACTGAAATAGTAGTAAACCTTAAGGTACCCAATAAAGTGTCTCTTCCGTTACAAATGTTACAGCCTAGTTTCTGAGCTTCCTCCTAAAGCAGAGAACTCCCCGACATTGGAGATGGTCAAGAGGAATAAATATTTAGTAGAAATGGGCTGAGGATAAGTGAGGAAGAAAAAAGACCCCATGCTTCACGGGGAGGGTGAAGAAGACACCATGAAGCTACTTTGGAAGTTCTGTAATGAGAATGTGAGTCCCAACAACGCATACACAGACTGTGCCACTTAGGCAAGAACTGGAAGATTCTTCCTTCACTTACACAACTGAAAAGGGGACACACAGCTACTCTGCTCATGTCTGCTAAGATGCCAGCCATGGCTGAAAGACACTGTATGAATGCCCTTAGCATCAAGATCCTCACATTTCTGCCCAGAATATAAGGCTTAAATATTTCAAATGAGATTTTACAGGGAAAATTGTCTTTAGAAACTAAGACTCCAGACAAACATGTATCATCGCTGTTATGCTTCAAATTTTTTTTAATTCTGATTTTATTTCAGACACAAATTTTGAAGTATTTTAAAACCTCAAAAGATTGACAGAAACAAGGTGATGAATGGGTCTACCTTAACAGTTTATCAAATTGGTTTGGTTTTAGATCTAACCATGGAAAAAGGCAATGTCTTCACACAGCTCTGAAAGGTCCAGGTCAGAGTTGGCAGAAGCCAGAGGTGGGGTCCTGACTCTTTGGTTCTGCCTCTTGAATCTACCCCTGCCCTGCCCGGCCCTTCAGAGCTGGAATCAAAGAAATTCCCTTTCTGGTCCAGGTTCTATCTCTAAGCATTTTCATTTTCCTGTCCCGAAAAGCCTGTGTCAGGGCTTTTCTGGGGACTCATTCCCCCCAGCCAGTGCCAAGTATGCATAATGGCAGTCCCCAACTCAGCAGATAAATGACCCACCCACTCACTCTGCCGGGACTACTGTGATGGACAGAAGCCACCTACCTCCCAGCACCTCGCAGTCGCTGTCCATACTGTCATGCACTCCCGCAAAGATGTTGGCCAGAGTGGACTTGCCCACCCCCTGCTCCCCTATGAGCACCACCCGGTAGTAGGTGTTCCCCGACTCGGAAGAGATGACTGAGTCCGTGGAGTCAGAGGACCAGCTCCGGCGGCAGTGGTCCTCGGCGGCTGCAGAGTGGCGGCTGCGCTGGCTGTAATGGTGGGGCTCTTTCTGGACCATCAGATGCCTGCCGTCAGCCGGGATGCTCCAGCGCTGCTGCTGCGCCTGCAGGCCCACACTGCCCTGGCGCATGGTGACGTTATTCAGAGTCATGGTTGGGTCCTGGAGAGCAAAGTGGTCAAGCTGTTAGCTGACTCAGGGGGTACAAACACACAGTCAGACATCAGTGATATTACATGGGGTGACACCCCAGTGATCCTAATACAAGGGAAGAGCCGCCATGATTTCAGTTGGACACACACATGCACACACAGAGTTAGTAACTACCTCCTCAAGCACACTGTCATTTGCAAAGAGGCAAAAGTACCGTTAACATCTCGCACTGCCCACAGGCTTCCTCCATCCTCAAAGAAGCCTTAGGATCTCCACTGAGAGCTGGCACCCAGACTACCAGAAAGAACCAACTGCCTCCACAGGTGGTGTGAAAAGCAACAAGTTAATGGATCTGAGGACCAGCTGGCCAGGTTAGCTGCTCTTTTCTAAACACAGTTCTTAATTGCAGCAGCATCCAGTCAGCTTTTGTGCCTCAGTGGGGAACACGTGGTAATGACATCACTCCTGCGGGCTGGACTGGGCAAGCATTTATTGGAACTTCCATGTTTAGTAAAGTTGCCTTGATGCTCTCCAGCTGCCTGAATAGGCCACTGAGAGGGATGGGGGGATTTCTGTTTGAAGTTGATGCCTCAGCTCTGCCCTCTTGCCCACCAATATGATTTTTAAAACATTCCAGTCCCAGGCCTCCCTGCCTCCTCCTCCAGACAGGGAAATGACCTGCTCACATTCAGACCTATCATATTTGCTGAGAAAATGCTGCATTCTTAAACCAATGTCCACTGTGAGTTCCTTGATTCAACTATTTTTCACCTTATTGAGGCAAACAGAAGGTTAAAGACTCTCCTAAATAGTATTCAACAACAAGGAAAGGTGTAATCCCTCCTTCCCAAGACTCCCTCCCCTTGCAGGTACTTCTATTCTAGGTGACTAGAGATAAAATAAAAGCAGTCATTTTAATCAGCAGATCCTTCGTGAGAGTGAGAAAAGCAGGCCACTCTCCTACCCACACTCACCCCCATACTCCACACCCCAACACCTCGGCCACTACCCAGGATGACCGGCCGTTTTTTTTAATCACACAAGCAGCGCCTCAACTGACCGATCTGCATTCAGACAACAAAAGCATGCGGTATCATCGAGGGCTGTTTTCTAACCACACAGTCTGTAGAAGATGCTCCTCCCAGTGAACTGAAAGAAGGAACCTGCCGGTGACAAAAGCATCCTTCACACCTCAAACTCAGCCCCGGACTAGAAAACCACAGCGCAGACAAGCGCGTTCCAAAGGTTCTTTTCTCAACTTAGAAAGTTCCGCGGGCTGGGAACGCCCACTTCCCCCCCGCCCCCCATCACTCCTCCGAAGTCGGGAGGGCAGCTCCCGAGCCGCTCCGCTTACTTGGCTCGGCCGGGTGTGCGTCCGTGTGTCGCTGTGTCTGTTAGTCCGTGCGTCTGAGCGCCCTGCGTTACCGGGGCCGCCGCGCACGGGATGCCAGCGCTGCCGCCGTCAGTGCCTGCGCCCGCAGCCGCCGCGGCCGGGTTTATAGCGAGCCGGGCAGCGCGCGCCGGGGCTTTTCCGTGACGTCAGCGCCCCCGCGGGGAGGGGGCGGCTCTGCAGCAAACCCCGAGTTCAGCCACTTAGCTAAACCAGTTTACTCACAAATCATGTGACCCCGCTCTCTCCTTTTAAAAAATAACGACAGTTCAATCCCCGACTCCTTTACTTTGTTTTATTCTTATCAGGTGGGTACAGGAAGATGGAAAACTACACTAAATGCCACTTAATCGCAGTTTCCAGCAAAAACACTTGTGAGCTGTCGGGATAAAGGATGGAGGGAGAGGCAGTTTTGAGTTGTGAGTTCAACTTCGCCAAAAACAGGAATCAGCTGGGCCCGCAGAGACTTTGGTCTCTAGGTTGGGACTGCAGCCGCCTTGAGTGGCCAGGGCGTGTTTCCGCGGCTTCTGCACGGAAAACAGCCTCTGCGTGCCTCCTGTCACCTCTCGGGAAGAGGGGGAGAGGAGAGCCCTAGGGAGCTTTGTTTCCCTGCTCTGGCCCCGAGAGAGGTGAGGAAAGGGACCTAGACCTTGAAAAGGGCAGTTTTTAAAAGTAACTTAATTAGCAATGCAAGCAGACTGTGCTAAATGTTGTGGCCCTCCCGCTCTGGGCCAAGATGCTGAGGCTCCTCAATCAGGGAATTTAATCAGTATCCCAGTCAGCAGCATCTCTGTCCCAAGCTCCCTGGCAAAGCTGGGTCTCGGCATGGAGCCAGTGCCTCCCAGCCATGGGCAGAAGCCCTGAACCAGGCACTAAGACTCCTGTGAATAAAGGGCACAGAGTATTAATAATAATTACTATTGCTGCTGCCATTTGCCAAGCACCTCAGAGTTGCTACTCTTAGTAGGTACAGTGGGGCCAATACAATACTTCAATCCTTTTAGTCAGATATACTGATACCCTCCATTTTGCCCAAGGTTACCAGCTCAAAATAAAGGGCAGAGACAGGATTCAAAACCCGGTTTTCCTGACTCTTTGTAGTGCTCTACCACCTGAAGGGTTTCAGTGACCTCTTTCTGGGGACATGGGCATTTCCCAGATGCTGTGCTTGGAGATGACACTGGCCTTTCCAATGCATCCATCCACATTCCCAGCCAGCTCCATCTCTGTGTTGGCTGGTAGCACGGGGAAACAGCCAAAGGCACCCCATCTGTTTGAGTGACTGGTGTGGGCTGTGATTAGAGTCCATTCTCGGTGATCCTGCAGGCAGTTATCTGCTTTGAGGATTATCCCAGTGACCAGCTGCTGAGACCTGATAGGCCCCAAGCTGGCAGCCACAGAGTAATGAAAACTTAGAACTCCTTTAGTCCCAGGCACTCAGGCTCAGACTTCCTACTTATTTTTTATGTAAGGAAGCTGAGACCCAGAGGGCTGACAACTACTCGGTAAATGACAGTGCTGGACTAAATCCTGGATATCATGCTTTCCTGGATGGGGTCCTTCACTTCCATCAAGTTTTCCTTCTGTGCTTGAACAGCAGGGACTGGCTACAGATGTGGGAAAAGAAGAGGGTGGGGGGTCATCCAAGAATTTCTTGCCCAGGGTTTATCACTGACTCTGTGCTAAAACACATAAAGTAATTTGTAAACTATCTGCATTTCAGAATTATCCAGGCTTTCTCCATGCTGAATAGCAACTCTTTCAATTAGTCTCACAGAACGTGTGAGTAAAAGCAAAGAATAAATCAGAGCTTATAAGCATATCATATAGCCTCTCAATTCTACTTTTGCCATGGATAATAAACCTAGTTCTTTACATTAATAAGAACTTAATTCTATGCCTAGGCAATATCTACTAATAGCTAGTTTTTCATGTGAGGCATACCAAAGAAAACCAACTCTAAAGATTAGTTGGGGGAGGGGGCAGCTTTTAATCCACCTTGATAGGGTAAGTACAGTAATATGGTTAGATTTTTTTTTTAAAATCTGTCTTCCAAAATGTCCTGTCCACAAGATGCCAGATGAGAAAACAACTACTTAGGAGAACTATCAACTGAATGACAGTTAAGTTGGAGTGATATTTAGACGACAATCACAGTTATTATACCTCACATAAAGCACATCTAAGAGGCAAATCATATCCAGCAGAGTCCCAGCTACCTTGTGCAGGATTCCAGCTTAGCAGGGCCATCTGAGGGTATGGAGCTGGAGGAAAAAAAGGTAGCCTCAGGGCATGTGGGCAAGTGGCAGGTTCTAAAGAGGAAAAGTTGGCAGAATATTGTCATTTCTTGTTCTATGAATTATTCTCTCCGTATTTCTTCTGCCAGCATTGGAAGGCTTCTAGCTTACATGAAGAAGAGTCAAGCTAGGAGACAGAACTCAAAACAACAAAGATAACCAACATTTACTGAATAATTTATATGCTTTATCTCGGTTAATCCTTGGCACTGCTGCAGTTACCCACGCTTTGTGGATGAAGATGCTGCGGAATGAGGTGAGTAACTTGTCAAGGTCACAGAGCTCATATGTAGCAGAGAGCACCCCAGCCACAGTCTTAAACACTATTCTGTTTAGCATCTTCTGCTAGACCCCACATTAGCCCACTCCCGTTCTAACTCCCCTCAAAAAAGAAGGTCTTTTATCTGACTGATCAAAGCCCATGACCTTCACTGGGTCACTTTGTACTAATGGGCAGGAATTTTCTGTTAAAGGCAGGATCCATGCTCTTCTGTATCCTTTCTCTGGGCCCTGGATGAGAAAGTGAACTTGGAGTTCTTCTGGGGGCTTGACTACCACTCTATTATTGCTAGCTGGCGCTCTCACGCTCTCTCTCTCTCTCTCTCTCTCTCTCCCTCTCTCCCTCTGTCCCCCTCCCTTCCTCTCCCTCTCCCCCACCCCACAAAGACCTGAGCTATCAAGTCCCATGATTTCAAAAAAGGGATGGCAGGGGAGGTATAAAGGGGAAGTGGGGTAGAACCTTTGGCCAGGGGTTAGGCATCGGGACTTGCACAACCATAAATACATTACTTTGAATCTCACCCCTTGAACACTCTGGAGCAGGGGAGATGATGGATAGTAGACCCAGGATCTGCCTACATTTGTCTGTAATACTCTCCTAACAGCAGTACAATCACTCAGTCTCTAACATACCACACAGTCTAATCAGCACTTGGAGACTTGCTGCAACAAAGATAGTGCCTGCCCATGCCCCCAGGTCCAGGTACTCCATGGTAAAGGTGACACCAGCCAGCTTTCCTTTCTCTGCCACAGAAGATAGATTAGACTAGGCACTGAGTAGGTGATCAAATAAATATTTTTAAATGTTTTGCATTTTGATGCTCTCTGATTCCCTATAGTCCTCACTATTCCCTAAAGATTCTACTCCAAATAACTTCTCTCATTTAGATATCTACCTGGCTCCCAAGGGCTTTTGACTTTGGGACCCCTGCAAAGGCTGATAAAAAAAAAAGTAGGGGATTTAGCATCAGTAAAGCAAGTTCAAACCTAGGCCTTTCCTCTTAGGCACAAGGTGCTGAGGTTGTCACCAAACCCAAGGTCTTGGCTTCTCTTGTTTTGAAGACTGAAAGGGGTGGAAGCACTTTGTCAACCTGCGCAGTGTCAATCCATGCTAGTGAGCATGCTGCAGGAGTCAAGGACTGGCGCTCAGCCAACCACCCTCCGTTTTGCTGCCTCTCATGTTTCAAATTAAATTATTCCAGTAGAATTCAGGACACATGAGATGGAGGGAATGCAGGAGGGAAGTGTACTCATATTGATGTTACTAGGAAAAAATAATTAACAAGGAGAGGTATGGTTTAGTTCTATGTAAACAAACTAGGGGATGGGAGTCGGATACCCAGCACAAGTAATAGGTCTCCACCAGCCACAAAAGTCCTTGGGAGGAGCTGGGTGGGAGGCAATGTGCAAAGTGTCTGAGCACAAAAGAACCACCCACCCCCTCCGGGAAGTCTAAAGAAGGAAAGAATTACTATATGGAAAATCATTGCTAAATAGAAACGGGGAAAGGCTCCAATTGCAAAATCAAGAGAGCCCTGATTAAGAGAAAAGAAAGTCTAAAGAAAAGATGGCTAAGAATAACCTCTCAACATCGAGAAGCCTGTGGGATCCAGATAGACACTCCCTCCAGCTGCATCTTTCTTCAGCGGGCTGGCCCCAGCTTCTCATCAGACTCCTGCTGAGAGATTTAATTTTCCATTGAGAAAATTCTTAGCTGTCACCCTTCCTCCACCATTAGCCCTGGCCTGCTGCAGATCTTTACAGCTTCAACATCAGAGATTGCTGCCCCCCCTCCCCCTGCCCCCAACTACCACCTTCTAAAACAGGGAAGTAGAGAAGGGGGCAGACTATATGGCTCAGAAGACCAAGGGGAGTCTTCTAGAGCAAGCAGCCATTCTCTGCCCAGGTATACTCATTCATTCATTAAACAATAAATAATTGTGGAGCATCTACCTGTTCTGGAACCTGTTCTAAGGGCTAGCAATAAGATATTTATGTCCATATTTATGGTGGGAAAATAAATGAAAATAAATGAATAAAGTATCACAATATTTTTTCATTATTTCATTCACTCATTCTTTCTCTGAGTATGCCACTTTTAGTCTCAGTTTTCTAATCTCTATAAAAGGAATGATAATACTGGAGAGGATGTATAAAGTAGAAGTCAAGTTCACACTTTCAAGGTTAGTGAAAGTGTAAAGAAGGGGAGTTTCTTGTGCCCTGCTGGTGGGGGTATAAGTTGGTATGGCCACTTCGGAGATCAACTGTCAATATTTAAAATATACAAATTCCTCTGACCTAAAAATTCCACTTCTTAATGTTCATTTTCCATATTACACAAGGAGATGCTCAATAAAGCAATAGCTTTGTAATAGCAACAATCAGCAGCCACCTTATGATCATTGACGAATAAATGCATAGTGGTATATTTATACAATGAAATGTTGAAATATCATGCAGCAGTGAAAATGAATGAAGCAGACCTTCTTATATCAATGTGATAATTGGGAACATAATGGTGACTTGAAATAACAAACTGCAGGTATCTATAATATATATATTATTTTAAATATAAACATATTTTAACGCCACACTAATATTTTGTAGAAAATACATTTAGTGAAAGAACATGGATGAGAAAAATACACAGCTCCAGAGTAGAGATCACCCCTCGGAATGATCATTAGAAGGACAGCGGAGGGGAATGATTATTAGAAGGACAGCAAACTTCTCACAAGCAACAGAGAGGACGTGCGAGATGTGCATAATAAGGTCAAAGTGGTCTGCAAAAATAATGGTCAAATTGGAATTTAATATTCAGCTAAACCATTGCTTGGCAATAGTTTAATAACCATGACTAACTAAATAAATATGTATTAGGCACATAAGATTACTAAGCAATATCCTAAACCCTAGAGACAGTTGCATAAGACCACATTTCTGTCCTCAAACAGCATGAAGCTGGTGTTCTCACCCCAGAAAGTACCAAATCTATGAGATCATGCACATTGTATTAAAAGCTTAGACCAAATGGGGTTCCCAACCAATGCAGTGGGGTGCTCACTGGGGCTATCCCTTCAGAAATAGAAAAAGCAGTGAGATTAACCTGTGGAGTAACACCTCTGTTAAGGCAAATGCCTTAATTTAATTGATGACAGTGACGAGTTCTTCAATGGTTATTCTAGAAAGACCTAAAGATGAACAGTCCAGTTGAAGATATACTCAGTTAACATGTTTCATACATGATTATAAGCATTTCCATTTGCCTTCTTTGTTTGATTCATCTCAAATCTTTCTGATTTAAACAAGTGGATAGTTTCTCCAACATTCAAGGCCAGCGCGAACTTTTGGCTTTGGTAGGATGCATTGAACTCACCCCTACAATGGCTTTCATCCAAATATTTTTTAAAAAAACAAGAAAAACTAATTTAGCCCTTAATTGATGAAAAGTTATAGTTAGAAATAATTATTCTTTTCAAAGTTTCCTTTACATCAGTTTAAAATCTGGCCAAGAAATATATTTGACAAACACACAAAGGCTGGGTTCTCCTCATAAGCAAGATATCATTTGTAATCCAGAATGGTGCATTTACTGGAGATGGTAAAGTTAATAGATGGAATCATATTAATCATGACTAGTATGCCCGGTATTGATATGCATTATCTAACTATGCAATCCTCACAACGATTCTATGAAGGAGATATTGTTGTTATTCCCATTTTACAGATATGAAAACTGAGAAGATGGAAAAGGTGACATAGTGTTGAGTTGGCAAATGCATTCTAACTCTGATCTACTACTCTGGCTCATTGTGATGAAATTCCCCACAACTCTTAACGGGAAATGCTGGCACTGTTCCCACCCCCTGGGGAAGTGGGGAGTGGACAAAATTGGCACTTGCAAATAAGCATAGGGCAGGTTTTCTATGATCCAGGCAGACAGGTAAAAGGAGTCCTGGAGCCCTCGGTGGCTTTTTCAGGCTTTTAATGATCCTTCTATACCACTTGTAGTGAGGCAACAGGTGCAGGGCGGGCAGGCGGGCCTGGGGGCCAGGAGGCTGGCAGGTTCCCAGGTCCCCGCAAATCTTTACTCTTTCTGGGCTCTCTGGGGTTCTCTCGGGGCCTCTTTGCTGGTCTCTACTGCTCTCCACAACCTGGTCCTCGGCCGCCTCTAGTCCTGCTGCCGCCCTTATACGCTCAGCCTCCAGGCTCAGGTGTGCCCACTTAGGCACACCCACGCCATATTCCAGGTGCTGCCATCAGGCACGCGTGTAAGACCACAGGTGTTGATCATGATGCTAATGGCAGAAGGGCGGAAAAACCCTGACACCTTCCATTTACCCTACAAAAGCTCTGCCAGCCTCGAGGGCTGAATGGATGCAGAGTTGGGACACTCCGTTGCTCGTTCCCACTTTGCCACACAAAGGTGAGAGGCACCTATAACTTTTATTAGGGAGTACTTCCATAAAATGGAAGAGGTTCGCAGGGCCCACTGGCTGTGCACCCAGACTGTGGGGTTGCTCAGGGATCCACCAGCACCAGAGAGACCACCCAAGTGAGACACACTGCACCCAGAGCTGCCAGCTAGAGCCGGGGGAGGACTCTTGCCTAAACACCTCTACTCCCCACTGCCACCTTGTCCTCCCCACTCCCTTCTTAATGCCTTTTTCTGAGCTTCCAATGTATAGCAAATGGGGTTTGTGTTCAGCCAAGAGAGGCTCATCTATACCCTATGCAAAACATCCTGGCTGGATGGGGAACAGATGTTTCTATCCATTAAAATGTATATGAAAGCTATAAACATTCCTCTGACAAGAGAAATAAATGAAGCCTTGGAGAAATTGTGAAGTCATCTGCCCCGAGGAATTCAGCAAGAGTGATGCGTGACCGAGCAGCAACTGGCTTTGCCATTTTTCTTTTAAAATTAAAGCACAATCAGGGGTAGAGAAAAAGCAAATTTCAAATGACACATAGCCCCAATATACTTATCTTGATTTCCCACACTAGGGAATTCACACCTTGACAGTTAAGAAATTGCATAGCAAAGATACCATCATCATAATTAATACTTAAAGAATGTTATTAGACAACTACCCATTTATATGCGCAGATTATATAATTTACTGTATAGTTTGGCTTCAGGTTTTATATTCTGCTTTCTTCATCCTCAAATTGCCACTAAGGAAAACAATTTATTCACTCTTTCACTCAATAAATTTTGACAGAGGGCCTAGTAGGCGCCGGGCCAGGTACACAGGTGAAAGCAACACAGCCCGTGCTCTCAATGAAGTCAGTCATTAAACACATATTTAGCACTGAAGTGTCTATTCACCAAGAAGGCCAAGTACTGTCAGCAGAGTGAGCAGGATCATAGTGAGATTTCACATGAGGAAAGGGGACCCCTGTACCTCGGGCACCCCCATTCCTACTTCAGCAAGATAGGTCTTATCCTCCAAGAATACAGATATGTGTAAAGTAAAGAATAGTGAGAACAGAATACAGCAGAAGAAGCCTCAAATAGAAACTGATAACTGGTGTTTGAAAATCTACTTCCATTCTTTTAACTCTCCATTACCATATCAGATTCTCCAGGTGTATTTGTTTGTTTATCCCATCTAGATTGCAAGAAAATGAGACATACTCAGCTGGGAGCTTATTGTAAGAGAAGCAAAGAAACATCTTGACAGCTTGCCTTACTTGGCTTCAAGAAAAACATAAATTTCATAAAAGTTGCCAGCCCCCGTGTTCTCATTAAGACCCTTTATTTTGCAAAAATTAGGCACTAACTCAAGCCACCTTAACTTTTTTCCATGCTAGTGATTATATTAAAATTACAGGTAGTGTGAGGCTGTAGAAGCTTCTTTGAGGGATCAGAACCAGGAAGTGGAAAACTCTCAGAAGACTCTCACTGTTTCTCTCCCTCCATATGGCCTCTGTGTGTGCTTCTCACTGCACATCTTTCTTTTCTCTTCATACACCACACACCAACTGTGTCTTCTTCTCACCTCTGCTCCAGCCCAAAGCAAAGACAGAGTCCCAACTCCAAAGTCCTAGGAAGGAACATCAAACTGGTTCAGCTTGGATAAAATTGTCATTCTTGGTCCAATCAAATGAGGTCTGGAAGGCGGGGCTATAGAGCACAATCATGGCTACCTCGGAGGAACTTTAAGAGCCTGAGAAAAGGAAATTCTCAGGTGAAAGTGGTTATTGTAAACCAAGCAACACTACAAAAGGTGTCTACTAATCTTTTGCTCTCTCCACAGGAGACTTCCCTTGTTCTCTGTCCTGGGCCACTGCTTTATAGTGACCCGGCTACTGACAGTCTCTACTACCGAGCACTCCAGACCCTTACTCGCTACCTCATGGCTTCTGCTTACCTACATGTACTACTGTTTCATGCCTGTCTCCATGTCTCTTGGCTTCTGTGCCACTTTACTGCCTTCATCTCTCTGAGTGAACTTTCCCCAAAAGTGGATTGGCATGAATGAGTCACACAATCTCAACTGACCTGCAGCTTTCTCTGGGCTGGTCTTCAACCCACCAATCCATTAATCTCTGGTCCTATCAGCTGTGGAGTTACATTACAAGCTACACAAGATAAACCAAGCATAAAAAACTGCTTCTGCTTTTCCCAGAAAAGAGCTATGGGCAGGCAATTTTTCTCAAAAACTACTGTGAGCTTCTAGCACTGAGATCAGAAAATACCTGTCCTGTCTCCAAATATATTCTGAACATACAATGAGCTTCTTAGGAATCTCTATGGCATTTTAAATTTTCAAACAATAATTAGTTTTGCTTATTTTTATATATATGTAATAACATTAATACGCAACTATTCAGTGTACTCTTGTAGCCTCAACTGGTATTTTAATAAACCTTAATTCTCAAATACTGACTTTTGATAAACTTAAACTAAAATAGGGCAAGTGATATACATGTTAAGGGGGAAAAACTCGCATATCACAAAATTATTAAGACTGCTACATAACTTCCTGGTGACTAAGGCCTTACAGTCCTGGTAGTAAGACTGTGATTCTTCTTGGAAAAATTCTCTGTAAATTGCTTATTTAAACACGTACAGACAAGCAGTATACTCTCTTGTGCCCCGCCTGAGAAGTATGAACTAATTAATATTAAATGCCTCTATTCTTGCCATAAATTAGAACAAAATGTAACAAACAAATATGAAGTAAGAACAAAAAAATAGATCACTAAGAACCAATGGGAACTTAGAAAAAAGACAGCTACATCATGTTACACAAAAGATCCTAAATATTTTGATCTCCTAGATACAAGCCCAGCTTCCAATTCACTTATGACCAAAAACTTCCAGTCATGGGTAGGCACATCCCTATACTAAAAAACAGATCTCTTGCCATCAGGAAGTTCTCTTATCCACAAGTGGAGGCAAACTCCCTTGATGCGAATCCAGATGGGGATTGTTGCTAGGAAAAACTCCACTGAGGTCTGGTGAGTTTTATCTGATTGACAACCACTCAAGAAAGGGGCATGTAGGAGAGATTTTGGGGGGACTCATTTGCTTTCCTGAAATATAAAATTCTATTTTAAATAGTAGTGAAATGCAAAAGCAGGATCCAACTTCTTACACTCTTTCCATAAGGAGGAACAGGGGTCAAAATCATTGCCATGTTCAGTCCCAGGCTAAGGACTCTAGAACACTCAGGTTTGGGTGTCAAGTAAAGCAATCTGTCAAAAAGAACTAGGGTCCTGCTTCTTGAAGCAAATACAAATCCAGGTTAGAAGCTCTTCCTTGCTAGAGATTCCATCTTGTGGAATAAAAAATTTTTTGCCAAGTATAAGTCCAACATAAACCCAACTTGAATTTCTCCTAAGACACCAAATATAAAAGTGAATAAATTCCTTATTAGCAAAACCCAAAAATACTGCCAGATATGCAGAAAATCTGGACCAGAAGGACAAAAAGGCAAAACAGGATATGTGGATATAAGAAACCCAATGAGCTGAATCATGGAAATGCATTCCTCAGACAGTGGGTCCCTCCTTAGCAGTTATATACTGTGATGTAACAAAACAAAAGTAAGTGGCTTAACAGAATTATAATTTATCAGTTCATGATTCTGTGGTAGGATCTATCTACCAGAGAAAGAAACTTCTATCTTGTCAAAAGAAACACTCAAAATAAGATAACTAAATATTTTTAAGTTTTCTAAATAATAAAAGACTGCAAGAAAGAGTCATGAAGGGATAAGAAGCCAAAGTCAAAGAAATGGAAAATGTAAGCAGAGTGTTAAGAGTCATATAGAGGACTTATCCAGTAAGTATTCCCCATATGACTATCAGAAAGAAAAATACAGTGAAAATACAGTAGAGGAAATAAATAACAAAAGAAAACTGCTCAGAGCTAAAGAAAGATATATGGCTTCAGATTACAAGGACTCAGCAAATACAGAGCAGAGAAATAAAAAGGACCCATCCAAAGGTACATCATTGTGAAATATTGGAACACCAAGGGCAAAGGGAAGATCCTTTTGTCCTGAGACCAAAAAAGAAGAAGGTTAATTCTAAAGGAATAAGAACTACATTTGGTGTCATATGCGTCAGCAACAATGGATCTTAGAAAATAGCTCTCAAAGTTGTAAGGGAAAAATTACTTTGAAATTATTTTGAATATTCTGTCTAAAGCTAACCCCTCAATGAAGTGTGAGGTAAAAATCATGACATTTCTCGCATACAAAAACTCAAAAATATGATCTCTCACACAATCTTTTTGGAAATAAATGCTTTTTTAAAAGTAACCAGAAAATCAAAGAGGGATCCAAGAAGAAGAAAAACAAAACATAGGGCCCAGTAAACCAGCGACCCAACCCAGCAACACAATGTAAAAAACAACAGCAAACCAAAACAGGACCATAAATCGGAGAGTTCTGAGAATAAGTCTGCAAGACGTGGATTCACATTAATAATGTGATTAAGCTGCTGGACAGTCTTGATGATAGCATGACAAGGTTACATGCTTCTCTTGCCCACAGAGTGGGGGAAAAAAACAAATAGGAGCACTTGGTGGGGAGAGGGGAGGGAGAAGAGTATTAAGAAAATCAACCTGAGTATGAAGCTACCTAAAATGCAAGATGGTTGGGGGCCATTGACAATGAGAAAAGACAATCCATCAACCCTGATGCTAGAACAGTCTACTTTGTGAAACTCAGTTTCTGTGATTTAGGGACTATATTTCCTTCCAGCTGCACGTCATTGTCCTAACAAGCAATGTTTACGTTGGTCATAATATTGTAAACACCCTTTATTAGTGTCTCATTCTTGTCGGAAAATAGTGGGATTTGACCTCCATCCTTTCCTGTTTATTTTTAAGTGAAGTTAGTTTTCATAAACCTTCAGAAGGAAAATCTGGCATAGCTTTTGTAATTTCACAGAGTCCCCTTTCTGTGTAGCATCAGGATCTGTTTTTTCTGTTCCTGACGCTGGGAAAACTGGGTTTCTTTCTTTCTCTCTCTCTCTCTCTCTCTCTCCATTTTTTTGGATGGTGGAGGTCCTCCAAAAATACGTTGCCTTAGATTAGATCTTAATTGTTATCATCACAAAAAAGAAAAATTTCGCTAATTCTACAGTGGTGATAGTATTGCAGTATGTAAATGTGTCAAGTCAACACACTGCACACCTTAAACTGACAGTGTTGTAGCTCAACTAGAAAAATATATACGATACCTTGATTTCTAAGGTTTTCTGTATGTTCTCCCACTTTTTCCTGGAGCTTATTTTTCCTTCCTGTCTATACTCTCCAATCTACTTATTTCTTATTCCACTCCCAGCTTTTGTCCCTTGAGTTTCTGCCTGTCCTGATGGGGAGCTTTGGTTGGTCCACCTCCTTCAGATCTAGCAGGAGCCCCTTTCATTCACCCAGCAATGGTGGTGAAAAAATTCCTCTGTGATTAGTCCTACTATGATGGTCTTTCTCTGCTGGTCAGTGAATTTCGGGTTTCTGCTGGTCTCAGGCTGGTTAGATGCCCCAGTGCTTCCCTCTACTTTATTCTACACAGGTACTGATAACAACACAGGTCCTGGTGTGAGTAGTGGTTTGTCCTCCCCTGCTCGTGTTTTGGGGTTCCTAGAAATAATGTGGCACTTAAGTGGTTTGTAAATGTTGTCCATAAGTTGTTAGTTTTGCTATCTAGTTGTTCTCCTGGCTGTCTTGTGAGGATTCAGAGAGAATAAGACCCTATTTCATAGTCATTGCCTTGCCACTGCCACCTTTCCCGCGGTCCTACTTTTAGGGTCCAATGGACCTAAGCACCTTCCATTAGATTATAGAACATGGTGGAGGTGACAGCAGAAATATGGTGGCCTGACTGGAAGAAACTAAGGGGCAGGGAAGGAGCATGGGAGGAAGAGAATCAAGCACTACTTTATCTTATCCAGTGGGGAAACTAAGACATAACTTCTAAAGTCAATGGACAGATGATAATACAACTTGATTACTCGGAACATCCACTGAGAAACAGAAAAAAATAAGAAAATTCAGTGAAGTGGCTAATTGCAAATTAACTGATAGAAATCAATAGCTCTGTGACATAATTAACATCTCTTCAGTACTTTTATGTGGCAGATACTAATATAAGTACTTTTCAAAAATAATTTGATTAATCCTCTAAGTGCCTGCATGAAGTAGGTACCATTATTATCTTCATCCTATGGAGAAGGAAACTGAGGTGCACAAAGAAATTCAGTAACCTGACCTTTTCACATGGCTACATATTAGATTTAAATCAGACAGTAAAGCACCAAAGCCTCCGCTTTGGCTACAGTGCTAAATATCACTGCTTCAAAAGGAAGCAACCAATTAGAAATACAAAAAAAAAAAAAAGAAGAAGAAGAAGAAAGAAAATATCTTGTTACAAAAGCACAAAAGAGACAAACTAGGAGTCATATAAGAAATGTACAGATCTATATGAAGAAAATTTAAATTTCTATGTAGAAATATAAAGATAAATATTACATACTTCTACCATAAACAGGCCCAAACAATTGTGTTAAAATATCATTTCAGCTATTTCTAAACTTTTATTTAAATTATTTCAGAATAATTCAATTATCTCTAAGTTTAATCTGATCTCAATTTTTTAAAACCAGTAAGATGATAGGAGGACCAGACAAATGGATTCTAAGTGGAAAAGCATTGATTTCATATGGAATATAAACACGCAAGGTAAGGCATGATTTTCTTATTTAATACAGTTTTGTTGACATACCATTGGTTTACAAAACTATCATCAATTTCAGAGGTATATGTTTATCTTTATGTGTATATAAGCTTCACCTTGCTTACCATAAGCCATTATGTTAAAAATATTGCAAAAAAATAACATCGGGGATGGGATGGGTTGTCTGGTCATATATTTCTTAATAATATAAAGCTATGGGCCTCCCTGATGGCCTAGGGGTTAAGTCTCATTGCTATCATCATGAAGGTCGACTGCAACTGCTCACGTTGACTGCCTGAGTTCAATCCCCAGCCAGGGAACTAATGCACATTGCTCAGCAGACCTCTCCTTGTCCACCCGTTGCTCCCCTCAGCAATGTATTTCAGTAGATCTGCCCACTCTACTCCCCACTCTGTCTCTGGTGAATCCTCTCACCCCACCATTTACCTCTGGGCTGTACCCCAGCTCTTTTATGCAAAAATAAAAAATTAAAATCTTAAAAATAAATAAATAAAATCACAGTAACTGAAACCATTTGGCAACAGCACAGGAAGAAGGAGAATTATCAGTACAAATAAATTAAAATGCATATTGAAATTTTGTATGTGATAAAGAGAGTATTTGAAAACAATGGAGGAAGGTAAATTATTCCATAAATAAAATTGGGAATATCAACTAATCATTTGGAAGAAAACAAAGATGGACCCTTTTCCTCCTACACTAAAATATATTACAGATAGAACGAATATTGAGAAATGTATTCAAAAGCCACAGGAACCAGGTAAGTAGTGGCCTGAGCCAGAGATGGGAGGCTAAGGAAAATGAGATGCATTTTAGAGGTGAGGAAATTAAGGTGATGGTTACATTTGTTAAACTTATCAAGTGCACACTTAAAATTAATGCATTTTTATTGTTGGTGGGAATGTAGATTGGACAGTACTATGGAAAACATTGTGGGGATTCCTCAAATAATTAAAAATATAACTACCAGGCCTCCCTGGTGGTGCAGCGGTTAAGCACTGTGCTACAGAGCTGTTGGCAGCTGTGAAGTGAGTTCAATGCCCAGCTGGGGAGATTCCCACATAGTGCTGCAGAACTCTCCTCCCTTGCCCACTGCTCCCCTCAGCAGTGTATTTCGGTCGATCTGCCTGTTCTGCTCCCCGCTCTGTCTCTGGTGAACCCTCTCGCCACCCCATGCCTCTGGCCTGTACCCCAACTTGTATGCATAAATAAATAAATAAATCTTAAAAACACACACACACACACACACACACACACACACACACACACACACACACACACACACATATATATATATATATATATATATATATATATATATATATATATCTCACTACCATATGATCCAGTAATCTCACTTCTAGGTATACATCCAAAGGAAATGAAAAAATGAAATCTCTAGCTCAAAGAGATATCTGCACTCCCATGTTCACTGCAACATTGTTCACATAATCAAGACATGGAAACAACCTAAGTGTCCACAGATGATGGATAAAGAAAATGTGAGATATGAAAGATACATACAGACATGCATGCATACATACATACATACATAGGAATATTATTTACCTGTTAAAAAAAAGGAAACCTTCCATGATGGGGTTTGTAGCAACATGTATGGATCTTGATGATCAGGCTAAGTGTCAGTCTGAGAAAAACAAATATTGCATGATCTTAATTACATGTGGAATCTAAAAAGGCCAGACTCATAGACACAGTAGGATATTGGTTACCAGGGGCTGGGAGTTGGTGAAATGAGATATTTTTTTTAAGGAACTTTTATTTGTTTATAAATTTTTAGTTATTTTTGCATAGAAAAGCTGGGGTATGGGCCAAAGGTGCAGGGGATGAGAGGATTCGCCAGAGACAGAGTGGAGAGCAGAACAGGCAGATTGACTGAAATACACTAAGGGGAACAGCAGGTGAGACAGGAGAGTCTGCTGCACCATGTGGGTTAGCTCCCTGGCCAGGGATTGAGCTCAGGCCATAGTGGTGATAGCACTGAGATATAAGCCCCAAGGCCACCAGGTAGGCCCGAAATAAGGAGATATTGGTCAAAGGGTACAACCTTTCAGTTACAAGAGAGTGACTATAGTTAATACTATATTGTATATTTTAAAGTTGCTGAAAGTAGATCTTAAATTTTGTCACTATAAAACGAGTTGTAGTTATGTGTGGTGATAGACATGTTCCAAACTCACATTACTGGAGTAATTGTGTGTGTGTGTTTGTGTGTTTGTGTGTGTGTGTGTGTGTATCAAATCATAGAAATATATACCATATGTGGCCCCTCTCCCCACCTCCATTATGGAGCCAGCACTCTAGCTCCCCAATGGAACAGAACTCTGGGGTAGTGGTCTACACACTCCTCCAGTAACACTATTAATATCTAACCACTGGAGGAACCACGGAGAAAAAACAAACAAAAACTCCCAGCTACAGGTGTGGGAGAAACACAGGACAAAAGCCGCATGCTGTAGGAACTTTCTGTCCTGCCCCGTGCAAGAGAGGGAGAGCTCCCGAGGCAGTTTCACTGCGCCGCTCTGAGCCAGAGAATTACAGCGGGAGGCGGTCAGCTTCACAACCTACAGATAAAGACTGCAGGCTAGGCTGCCGCAGCTGCCCTCCAGGTGCAGGAGAAGTGCAGGAAAAGCCATGCTCGGTTGGCACTTCCTGCTCTGCCCCAGGCAGGAGAGGGGGCCAGGTCAGGGCAACCCCACCTCGGTGCGCCAAAGCCCTCCAGGCGTGCAAGCCCCACACCGCCACACCCCCACCCTCCAGCCACGCACCCCCACCGCCAGCCTCCAGGTGCCCGCCACTCTCCGTGGCTGCTGACCTTCAGCCACGCACACGCACCCTGCGCAGCCCTCCAGTCGCGCCCATGCGCCCCGCACCACCGACCTACAGCTGTGTGCGCTGCTGTGTCCCCAGCCTACAAGCACGCGCCGCCGTGCCCCCGCCCTCCATCCGTGTGCTGAGCCGCCGCCACCCTCTAGGCGCGCACAGAGCCGCCACCAGCCTCTTGCATGCGCCCCTCACTGCCGCTGCTGACCTTCAGTCGCACGCACGCGCCCCGTGCCAGCCTCCACTCGCGCGCATGTGCCCCGTGCTGCCGAACTACAGCTGTGCGTGCCGCCGGGCCCCCAGCCTACAGGTGCGTGCCTACCTCCGCGCCCCCGCACTTCAGCTGTGTGTGCACCCCGTGCCACTGCGCCCCCACCCTCCAGCTGTGCACCGAGCGGCCGCAGCCCTCTAGGCGTGCGCCCCTCACCACCGCTGCTGACCATCAGCCATGTGCACGCGCCCCGCACCACCCTCCAGTCGCGCGCATGCGCCCCATGCCCCCAGCCTACAGGCACGCGCACTGCCGAGCCCCCACCCTCCAGCCACGCCCCTGCCCTCCGGCTGCGCGCGCACCCTGTGCTGCAGCGCCCCGGCCTCCAGCCGCATGCCGAGCCACCGCTGCCCTCTAGGCACGTGCCCCTCGCTGCCGCTGCTGACCTTTAGCCGCACGCCCCTGCCCCGTGCCGCCCTCTAGTCACACTCGCACTCCGGCCCCCGCCCTACAGCCACGTGCGCGTGCACACCCCACGCTGCCACCACCGCCCTCCAGGCGCACGCCCCACGCAACCGCCGCTCTCCAGCCATACGTGCGTGCTCCCCACACCGCCATCCTCCAACCACACATGCCGCCACGCCTCCACGTGCCTCCACCCTCCAGCCGCACACACCAAGCCGCCCCCGACTTCAGGCACGCACCCGCGCCGCCACCGCCCTACAGCTGCTCGCACCACCACTGCCACTCTCCAGCCCTGCGCATGGAGCTGCCGCAGCCTCCCAGGCATGTGAGAGGCGCTAGGGTCTGCAAATCCACAGCAGAGCTTGGAACAGCTGGAGATTCCTGGCGGGATCCGAAGTAACAGCTGCCTGAGGCAACAACCTGCTCCCACCCCTCTCCCCCACCGTAAAGCGGAGGCAACCTGATAAGGGTGAAATCAGAGGTGCAGAGGCGCAGGGCCGGCCTTGGAAGACTTCTCCCCACTAACCCGACCCTAAAAGCAGTGATAGCCTCTAGTAAACTCTGGAGGAAATAGTAGGAGAGAAAGAACAGGAAGATCTATAGCGAGAATACAAGCAACGACAGAGACAGAAATAAACCTGAAGGCAACAGCATCTGACGCCTGAAAGGGGACAAAATTCCAGCAGTGGGGCCACCCAAACACCCCAAGACCTCAGGGGCAAGACTACAGAAGACCTCCTAAACTAAACCTACAACTACCATCTCAGCAGGAACCACTAAAAGAAAAAATCTTAAAAATTCAACCTCCCTAGCTTACAAGGATCTAGAGCAAAACAGCCACAGACCCCAGTACTGGGGTTCTTGGAACTGAGTGGAACTAGCTCTAAGACCACCAACCACCACGACCACCAGGGGTTTGGCTTAACAGGGCTAGAATTGGTTAGATCACCACTCCTCGACATCCAAGAAGGAGAACCCAAAGAGATGCCTGCCAACACCAGTGCCACAATCTCCCAACACTTACAACAAATCAGAAGACAAACAGGGAGAAGGAAAAATATAAACAACCAAGCAAGCCTTCAAGGAAAGGACATGGAACAAAAAGAAAATCAAGCACCAAAACCCATCGACAATGACACGGAAGAACTTCTCTCTCTGACAGATAAAGAATTTAGAATTATGATTAAGGAAATCATGATAAAGGAAAAGAAAGAAATGGAAAAAACAATTAATGATCTCAAGAAAGAAATCGAGACCCTAAAGAAGGAGAATAAGAGCTTAAAGGAAGAACTAAAGATCTCTGGGAACAGCGATAAAAAGCAGAATCGATGAAATGGAAGACCGCATTAGCGACCTCGAAGATGCAAATATTAAAAGAACCAAAAGGGAAAAGGAAAATGAAACACAAAGGGAAAAGAATGAAAAAAAAATTCAAGATCTGACACCATGAAAAAAGGAAACATAAGAGTAATAGGAATTCCAGAAGGAGAGGAGCGAGGCCAAGGAGCAGAGAAACTATTTAAGGAGATGATAGAAGAAAATTTCCCAAATATGAAATTTTCCGGCATACAGAAGCAAGAAGATCTCCAAATCACCATGACCCCAGATGACACACACCTAGACATATCATAGATAAACTCACACAAATACAGGACAAGGAAAAAATATTGAAGATGGCAAGGGGGAGGAAACAAATAACTTATAAAGGAAAACCAATCAGATGACATCTGACTTCTTGGAAGAAACACTAAGGGCAAGGAGAGGATGGAGAGACATATTCAACAAACTCCAAGACCATAAATTCCAACCAAGAATACTTTATCCCGCAAAGCTCTCTTTCCACTATGAAGAAAAGATAAAGATCTTCCCAGACAGAGTCTCCATAAATTCATCACGACTAAACCTCCACTACAAACAATACTACAAGAAGTCCTAAAACCAAAACTGACAAAGGAATGAAAAAGACTAGAATAAGACATGGAATAAAACCACAAAAAGACAAACAAAATGGCCAATATAGACGCCAATGTATCAATATTAAGTCTAAATGTAAACAGACTCAACTCATCAATAAAAAGGCACAGAGTAGTGAAATGGATCAAAAAACAGAACCCAACCCTCTTCTGTCTACAAGAAACACATTTAGCCACAAAAGATAAACACAGACTGAAAGTAAAAGGCTGGAAAACAATCCTACAAGCAAATGGACCGAAAAAGAAGGCAGGAGCAGCTATACTTATATCAGATAAAATAGACTTCAAACTAAAAAAGGTAAAAAGAGACATAGATGGTCACTACATCATGATAAAGGGGAAAATTCAGCAAGATGATATAACCCTCATCAACATATACTCCCCTAATGAAGCAGCACCAATATATATAAGACAATTATTATCAACTCTGAAAACAGACATTAGAGAAAATACATATATAGTAGGAAACTTCAACACTCCATTATCACAAATGGACAGATCAACGAGGCAACAAATAAACAAGGACATTAAAGCTCTAAACAAAGACCTAGACCACATGGGCTTAACAGATATATATAGGGCATTGCACCCCCAAAAATCTGAATACACATTCTTCTCAAGTGCACACGGATCATACTCCAGGATTGATCACATACTAGGTCACAGAACAAACCTCAACAGATACACAAAGATCAAAATCATACCTACTATCTTCTCCGATCATAAAGCCATCAAACTAGAAATAAACCATGAAAAGGAAAAAAGGAACCCTTTTACATCATGGAGATTGAAACCCACACTGCTCGAAGACCACTGGACTAATGAGGAGATCAAAGAAGAAATTTAAAAATACCTAAAAATGAATGACAAAGAAGACACAACCTTCCAGAATGTTTGGAACACAGCAAAAGCAGTATTAAGAGGGAAATACATAGCAATACAGGCTCACATCAAGAAACAAGAAACAACTCAAAGAAACAATCTAATCTCCCACCCCAAAGAACTAGAAAAGGAACAAGAGAAAAACCCAAAAGCCAGTACAAGAAAGGAAATAATAAAAATCAAAGAATAAATAACTGAAATGGAAATCAAAAAAACAGTACAGAAGATCAATGAAACCAAAAGCTGGTTCTTCGAAAAAATAAACAAAATAGACAAACCTCTAGCAAGGCTTACAAAGAAAAAATGGGAGAATACACAACAGGATAAGAAATGAAAGAGGCGAAATTACAAATTACAGCAGAAATCAAAAGAATAATCAGAGACTATTATAAACACCTATATGGAAACAAGTTCAACAACTTAGAGGATATGGATAAATTCCTGAAGCTACACAGCCACCCAAAAATAGGTAAAGAAGATATAGAACACCTAAACAGGCCAATCTCAAGCTACGAAACTGAAGCAGTAATCAAAACCCTCCCCAAAAACAAAAGCCCGGGACCAGATGGTTTCATAAACTAATTCTACCAAACGTTCAAAAATGAACTAATCCCTATACTACACAAACTCTTCTAAAAAATTGAAAAGGAAGGAGTACTACCAAACACATTCTATGAAGCAAATATTACTCTAATACCAAAATCAGACAAAGACAATACAAAAAAAGAAAATTACAGACCAATCTCCCTAATGAATACTGATGCAAAAATATTCAACAAAATCTTGGCCAACAGGATCCAACAATGCATCCAAAAGATAATACACCACAACCAAGTGGGATTCATTCCAGGGACACAAGGATGGTTCAACATCCGAAAATCAATCAATGTAATCCATCACATTAACAAAAAGAAAAATAAAAACCATATGATCATATCAATAGATGCTGAGAAAGCATTTGACAAAGTGCAACATCCATTTATGATAAAGGCCCTTGAAATACTTGGAATAGAAGGAACATTCCTTAACATAATAAAAACCATATACAACAAACCCACAGCCAATATTATCCTCAACGGTGAGAAGCTGAAAGCCTTTCCCTTAAAATCAGGAACAAGACAAGGATGTCCACTCTCACCATTGCTTTTCAATATAACACTTGAAGTCCTAGCAAGAGCAATAAGACAAGAGAAAGACAAACAAGGAATCCAAATAGGGAAAGAAGAAATTAAACTGTCACTATTTGCAGATGATATGATTATATACATAGAGAATCCCAAAAACTCCATAGAAAAACTACTCAAAACTATAGACCAATTCAGTAACGTAGCAGGATACAAAATCAATGCACAAAAATCAGTAGCCTTTCTATATGCAAACACTCAGTCTGAAGAAGAA
>PVIJ01006320.1:0-29628 GCA_004024925.1 Scalopus aquaticus | reverse complement strand
TAAAATCGAAACCAAAAAAATCAAATACCTGGGAATAAACCTAACAAAAGAGGTAAAGGACTTATACAAAGAAAACTACAAGCTGCTGTTAAAAGAAATAAAGGAAGACACAAAAAGATGGAAAGACATCCCCTGCTCATGGATTGGAAGAATCAATATCATCAAAATGGCCATCCTACCAAAAGCAATCTACAAATTCAATGAGATTCCAATAAAAATCTCAATGACATTCTTCAAAGAAATAGAACAGATATTGAAGGAATTCATATGGAACCACAAAAAAACTCAAATAGCTAAAGCTATCCTGACTAAAAAGAAGATGAATGGAGGGATTACACTCCCTTATTTCAAACTATACTACAAAGCCATAATAATTAAAACAGCATGGTACTGGAGCAAAAACAGACACACGGACCAATGGAACCAAATAGAAAACCCAGATTTAAAGCCACGTATTTATGGACAACTAATCTTCGACAAAGGAGCAAAGAATATGCAATGGAACAAGATTAGCTTGTTCAATAAATGGTGTTGGGAGAACTGGACTGCTACATGCAAAAAAATGAAGCTAGACCACTACCTCACACCATGCACAAAAACCAACTCAAAATGGATAAAAGACCTGGAGATAAGACCTCAAACCATAAAGTTTATAGAAGAAAAAATAGGCAAAACTCTACATGGCATACATCTCAGCAAAATCTTTAAAAGCACTTCCCCCATAGCAAAGGAAGTGAAAGAAAAGATAAACAGCTGGGACTACATCAAACTAAAAAGCTTCTGTACAGCAAAAGAGACAATAATTAAAAGTGCAACATCCTACTAATGGGAGATCTTTGCACACAATACAACCGATAAAGGACTGATAACAAAAATCTACAAAGAGCTCACACAACTGAACAAAAACAAAGTCAACAATTCAGTCAAAAAATGGGCAGAAGAGCTAAAAAGACACTTCTCCAAAGAAGAAAAGCAAATGGCCAACAGGTATATGAAAAAATGTTCAACATTACTTATAATCAGGGAAATGCAAATGAAAACCACAATGAGATACCACCTCACGCCAGTGAGAATGGCGCACATTAATAAAACAGGCAACAACAAATGTTGGCGAGGATGTGGAGAAAAAGGAACTCTCCTATACTGCTGGTGGGAATGCAAATTGATCCAACCACTATGGAAAGCTGTATGGCGTTTCCTCCAACTGCTAGAAATGGAACTTCCATATGACCCAGCAATACCACTACTGGGAATATACCCAAAGGACACAAAAGTACTAATCCAAAAGGATACATGCACCCGCATGTTTATTGCAGCACTGTTTACAATAGCTAAGGTATGAAAACAACCCAGATGCCCAAAAATAGATGACTGGATCAAGAAGATGTGGTACATATACATAATGGAATACTATTCAGCATTCAAAAAAGACAAACACATGCAATTCGCAGCAACATGGATGGACCTAGAGGGGATCATGATCAGGGAAATAAGCCAGAAAGAAAGAGAAAATTATTGAATGGTTTCACTTATAACAGGAATGTAGGGGAGCCAAATAAGAAAGCGACATTCAGCAGGGTAGGAGGGGAGGGCTAGGACTCGAGAGGGGGGAGGAGGGGAGCACGGAGGACTATGGTGATGGCTTCACGGGTGAACAGGTGGTGGGTAACTTATGGGGAACACACAATAATGTAAAAGATATGAATAACGAAAATAAATAAAATATCTACTAAAATAAAAAAAGTATATACCCTAACTTTATACAATATTATACATCAATGATATCTCTATAAAGCTGGAAAAATGAGTGCATTTTAATATATATAAACTATAGCACAATAAAGTTGATTTTATAATGAATTCATTTATGTTCTAGAAGAAAATCTGGGAGAATATTTGATATTCTTGAGTGAAAATTATGCATAGGTGTGCTTCCACTTATAAATAAATTTATAGATGTTTAATAAATTATTACAGCAGCTGCTCTAAGGAGGGTGACTGGACAAAGAAGAATTCTATTTCATTCTGTTCCCTTTCATACTGCTTTGATGTTTTATCATGTGCACCCATTATTTTGCAATGAAAAAAAAAGGTAAACAAAAGGAAGTTGATAAATCAAGGAACTGAAGATAAACTCCATTTTTAAGTTATTAAATTAATCAATAGATCTAATACATTTTATAAAATAATGTAGCAGTGAGAAGCAAAGTATAATTGGGAGATTATAAATTGTTAACATCTTGTATAATGGAGTATAGTAGAAATATTTTAAAGTTGCTATACAGAGAAATACAAGCATATAGGCTGAAAAACAGAAAACATTAAAAGGATCACCTCTACTGAGAAAGTCAGGGATGGAAAGGAGTGGAGTTTTGTCATATAGAAAATCAGCTTGATGCAATATTGGTAGCTTCCAACTACCAGACGAGTTATCCCAAAGATCCTGGAACAGAAAGACTCAGCAACCAAACTAAATCAATTAAAAACTTAAAACCAGGAACAAAAGTGGGGAAACTGGGTTGGTTAACACCTTCACTCTGCAGAGAGGAAGACAGGTCATATTCCTTTCTTACGTAACCCAGGATTCAGGTACTGCTTCCCTCTCTGCAACACTGACCCCCCTCACGGATTCAGGAAGGAGGTCCAAATGTCTGAAGTGATCTGGAGCCAACACCCACTCTATTGGAGAGAGGCAAATACAAGAATGCTTTGGTCTGCGCCTCCCTGATGGCACAGCGGTTAAGCGCTGCGCTGTGGAGCTGTCGGCAGCTGTGACGCGAGTTCAACGCCCAGCTGGGGATATTCCCACCTGGTGGCATTAGACCTCTCCTGCCTCGCCCACTGCTCCCCTCAGCAGTGTACTTCAGTTGATCTGCCTGTTCTGGTCCCCACTCTGTCTCTGGTGAAACCCTCTCGCCGCCCCGTGCCTCTGGCCTGTACCCCAGCCTACATGCATAAATAAATAAATCTTCAAAAAAAAAAAAAAGAATGCCTGGTCATAGCTGTATCCTGCCAACTGGCCTGCTGACCAGGGTTTTATTGCATTTCTAGGACAGAGAAGATGTGGGGCCAGAAAGGTAGCTCACAGTATTTCCAATGGCTGACACTCTTTTGCTTGATTCTTTTTATCCTATGAATCTCTTACCATTTTCTAACTTTCTATCTATTGGACACATCTCATGATTTCTGCCTATGTCTCACAAGCTAACTGCTTACTCATTATTTAAACCTAACTCTTCTAAGTTCCATCCACAGTGTTTGTTTACTTTTCCTCTATAGCAGATTTGAATATTCTCAAGTAACAGAGTTAACGACACGTCACAGGTGAGACTTAATTTTCACCTTACACATTTTAAGACTATTTGGGGGGAAAAAAAGCTATAATGTGCCTGACTTACTCTGAAAATACTAATCATTGAAAATGAAAACCTTCTATAAACCTATATCTATGTATGATTGTAAAGGTTTTCCATTTTTCATAGTTTTACATAGAAATGTCAAATTAACTCTTTATTGTATGGTTTCTTTATAGTCTAAGATGACATCACTAAGTGTTTCATAGTATCTATCACCAGGTACATCATAACAGGAGACTTCAAAGCAGCAGCTAAGACCTCAGGCTTTGAGGACATATAAACATGGGTTTGAAAGTGACTGTTTGACCAAGGCAAGTTACTGGAAGTCTGTACCCAGTTTTCTGATGGGCAAAGTGGAAACAATATGACCTACTCGCTAGGGTCAGTGTGAGTAGGAAATTAAATACTGCAGGTTAAACACTTAGCATACTGCCTAGAACATTATAGGTTGGTTATCTATGATTGTACTCATTATACCTAAGGTGAGACTACAACTTACATCTCATGTCCCTGCAAAGAACCTACTATTCAGCAGACTCTTCATTAATTACATCAGCTGTAGTGTCCATAGAGAAGGAAAGAAGAGAGGGCAGGGAGACCTCCACCCTAGTAGCAAGGGAACCAGCTACTAAGACATACAAAGTACCTGCGGATTTCCTGACAATTAGTCCCTTATGAAAAGTCTTGTTTGTTGCTTAGGAAGATTCTGAGATTGTTTAATTACCTTGACTTTGGCTCCAGGTCTTGGCAGTATTCTTTTGGCATTCTCTATTCCATCAGGCTTCAGAATAGGCAAGTCCAAGCACAGCCCTTGAGGATTTTCATTCTCCCCTCAAAGAAGAACCATCAGTAGTCACTCCATTGTCAACTATCCAAAAGCTTTTAAAGAAGAGAATGTTTAAGGGATTATTCTGCTTGGCTTTGTAAATAGCCCAGAGACAGTGGACACAGAACCTGGCTGGTGTCAGGTGCCAGTTCAATAAGGAATCAGCCCTAGGGCTGGAGCCTTCTGGAAGGGCCAGTATTCATGATGGCTTCTGTAAACCCAGTTGTAGACAAATCCAATTGGGATTTGTCAGGGAATATAAATTCTGATACTACTTAAGACACCCAAAGTGTCTAAGTATCTTCACTGAATCTTCATTCATTTATTCAGTGTCTGTTACCAGTCATGCTAGGTACTAGAAATACAGAGATAAATAAAAACACTTTTCTCTAATTTATATAGCTATATAGATATTAGAGATAGAAATGACAACATTCGCCTTTCTGAGAATGAAAAGAAAACATCCCAACATTAGGCTGTCCCCTTTGGGGGAGAAAGGGGATCTCCCGTTGTGCTTGGACAAGCATGACTTTTACAGTCATATAAAAGGCATGCATGTGCCAAAGTCATTACTGAATGACAGTCCTTTTCTCTCACTACCTTTATAGGTAGCATTAGCATGGAACAACAGATACATGAACTGTAGGCTGGAAGACATCTCATATGCTTTGGTGCAACCAGTTCAAAAGATAACCAGGAATGAACCATAATGGGAATTAATCCAAAATGCCAAAGACAAATATGAAAAACTCAGAAGAATATTTGCAAATTGATAACAGTTACATACAAAGAAAGAACATCCATCAGTGAGAAAAAGATAACACAATGCTTAAGTAGGCAATGGGCATGAGCAGAGAGCTCTGTAAATGAGAAATAAAAGTGATGTTCAACTTGAACAGTAATCAAGGGAATGCAACTTTACAATAATAAAAACATCACTCTACCAAATGGGTGAAGATCATGGACCGCTTGTGGGATAGTAAACTGGGTCAGTGTTTCCGGAGAGCTATTTGTAAGTAAGTATCAAAAGCCTTAAAAATGTTTATATCCTTGTTATTTACATACTTATAGGCATTTATCCCAAGGAAGCTGAAAGATACAAAAATGTTCATGTACAAGAGTATTAATTAGGATATTTCTAATGCTATAAAATTGGAAAATAACTATAATGTCCAACAATAGGGAATGATTAAACAAATTACAGTTCATTAATACAACGAAATAGAGTTCAGCCACCTCTTCAAATATTCTTCTGCCCAATCCCCTTTCAAGGACTTCAGTTACACATATATTATAGACCATTTGACTTGTATCATAAGTCTCTGATACTCAGTTCATTTTTTTCCCACTCTTTTCTCTCTGTGTTTCCTGAAAGCATTAATGCCTTGGCATTTCTAATCTGACACAGTTAAAATTCATTCTCTTATAAAATTGAAGAAATAGTCCCAGGCACCAACCTTGTCTTTTCAGTTTTTCTCATAATGCTTGTTTTCAGCTTGTAGGAGGCTCACAGATATCTATAATTTGTTCCTGCAATACTATCTCTTACTTTTCCACCACATAAACTCTTCATGCTGAACGAAACCATGTACATAATAACCCTCAACAATGACTTCCACTTCCTGCCTCCAGGTCTTGGCCTACAATGTTCTACTCACATCCCATACCCAGCAGCTTTCCTTCCCACATGGTCACGTACCCATGGGCAAACACACACACACACACACACACACACACACACACACACACACACACACTCCTATATAGAACTATAAAAGGTCAGTCGTACTTGCAAACAAACAAGTGATTCTATGATAGTTTCATGATGCTGACAGAAGAGAGTCTTGGGTCCGAAACAAAGGATTTTATTACTGTGGTACAGCAAGAAGCATGAGCATTAGCATATCCAGTGCTAGTTCTCCAAGCTCCAATGCCCACCCATCAATATGAAAAGGACCGCTTGCTCACACAGCGAGTTGCACAGGAGATGAACCCAATGCTTAGGAAAACTGAATCTTTTACAATAAGCATTGAGAATGCCTAGCCCTTGTTCTAGAAGGGGACATGATATCTATCTTCCAAGACACTTCACTGTACAAACATCTTTGAAAAGACAGTATCAAGCAAAGAGCAGTCAGTTCCCACTCACAAGACATGCAGAAACACGAGAGACACATGGAGAGTTGTCTTCCAACAACCACCTAAAAACAAAAATAGAGACTTTGAAGAGGGATTCACTTCTGTTCAAATCCGAGACACCCTCTTAACTTGTGGTGTGACTTTGAACATATTTATTGATTTCTCTGAACTAGGTTTCCATCCATAAAATAGATTTAGTAGCATCTACCATAAAATTGTTACAGATTAAATGAATAATATCTGTATACTGCTCAGTACAGTGCTTGCATGTTGTGGGTATTCACTAAGCAGTCACCACTGTTATGAGAATAGTAACAATTATTACATGATTATCATTATTACATGATTATTACCAGATGTCCAAAGTCCATTAGTCTTTAGAGACCAGCATGACTGACCCCTTTCCAGAAGCCCTGTCTCCCTTCCTGACTCTACCTTCTTACTTCCCACCAACCACAAAGTTTGGTCTCCTTTCTAAAGTTACTGACCTTTCCTCTGATGGTTAAATGTGTCCCTGGGGAAGGCTCTTGCTCTATTATTTAAGTTTGTTGTTCCTCTATAGATGTGTCTATCTTATCTTCCCAACCGGATTATTCTATTCTATAGGACAGAGATTCTGTCTTCTGACAGTCAGTATTCCTGTGGTTTGCAGCATTACATCTAGCACACCCTTCAGAAAACATTGACAGGAAGATTATTCACCCCAAGGCAACAAAGAAATATCACATTCTAGGACAAGTAGGCCACTCTCAGCTACACCAAAGAAGTGCATCTAAAAAATACAAAATTGAGGCCCTTCTCAGCAGCTGGGAGGGTGAAGCCGGGCCTGCTGCTCGCTACTGCCTGCACGGTTCCCACATCACACGCCCCTCCTCCTTGCCCGGGTCAGACCCTCCTGTGACTCATCTTCAGCACTCACAGGAGGAGCCTGTCAAGAATCCCAGGAGGAGTTGTTCCTTTGGCAAAGAGAGAAATCCTGGCCATGAACAGGAATTTGTTTGCAAAGAACCAGTTGATTCAAAGTCAAAAAAAATGTCCCTTGGAGAGTCAACCTCCAGTTAATCTCTGTAATGAAAACCAAACCCCCTCTGATTAGACCCCATGCCCCGAGGTGGCAAAACACATGCACCTCTACCCCAGCTGTAAACCAGCAAGTCAAAGACATCTTCTGTGGGCACTTTAGTATTTAGTAACCACCCAACAAATGATTGAACCCAGATGTACACTGCAGTCTTCTCTGGTCAGAAAAGAACAAACAGGCCTTCCCAGCTGTGTCTGCCCCCATCTCTAGGATTGGGTCCTGATCAGGCTGAAGCACGTTCTGAGTCTCAGGATCACACCTCTCGTCCTGTCCCCCAAGAACAATCACCACACCTAGCCAGGGGCATTTCTCAGAAGAGCTGACTCACTGACAAATCTTCATCTGTCACCTACCTGGAAAATAACCTTTCTTATCAAGTCAAAGGTAAAAACTAATGGAAATAGATGTATTGATGGGAGCAGCCCTGGCCTGTGGTTTTACACACAAAGGGCTGCAACATTGGAGTATTCATTCTCTGCCCTTCTTTCCCTGAGGCTAAGTGAGAAGGAAAACTGGGATGTACCCCCAGCTCTGGGAGTCTGACCTCAGAAGTGCAGGTGTGGGAAGCATGACTCTTCTACCCTGTACCCTCTAACAGAAAAGGCCTGTGCAAGAGCTCTACATCCAGAGCTCTGCAACCAGAGCCCAGGCTCCGCTGCTATCTGTAAGCAGAGCGTTCCTATGCAAACTTTTGTAAGCTGAAGTGGTGTAAAGCAAAGGAGCAATTATCATTAATTTACATGGAAAATGTTTGAGTGTTCCCAGAACCAAAAAAAAAAAAATGACCTACGAAATCATACCAAATAACACATAAAACCTAAAATAACACTAACAGATAATAAAGTCTGGAATGATCTGATAAATACACAGCCTGTAGAAAGCAGTTCCCAGGATGGAGTTTGGTGGTGCCACTCTCACTCCTTGGGACACATGCTGCTTCTACAAAGGCTCTTTGTAAAAGTGAAGTGGCGTAAGGTGAACTTCAAAACACCCGGTGATACCTGTAACGTCATAGGCTGTCTTCGCTTAAGGGGGATAGGAGGGAACAGAAGCAAAATACAAGCTCAAGAGAGACCCTGTGGTGGCAATTCCAACATGGAGACCACATCTCCACTGTGGGAAACTGAGGAGGTGGGTGACTGTGAGGGTGGGGGTGAGGGGCTCACATCACACAGCGAATCTGGAGACTCCTCATCATGGCCTCAAGGCCCTCGAATTAGAAACTGGGTTGGAGTTCTAGCTCTGCCATTTATGAGCTGAGTAATCTGGGTCAGTTAGTTTCAAATTTCCTCCTCCTGTGGAATGGGAAAAGCAGGTTAATATTTTGCCCCAGTGAAGAGAGAGGTTCAAGAACAACCAATGTGCAAGGATCCTTGAGAAGATGGACCGAGCAGACCAAGTGATGGTTTAACACTATCCAGCTCTGAATTAACCAGTCCTAGAACCACCAACTCCACATGTCTTGTTCTATGAGACTCTCAATGTCCTTAATCATCTAAGTCATTTTGTTAGGTGTCTCAATACTTGCAGTTGATAGCATCAGTATGGAGGTGGTAATGTTAGTCTCAAAGTTAAGGAGTCTTTACTGGGTCTAGGAGACAGAAGAGAAACACACCGCAGTTGCTTTAATGTCTATACTTGTTTGGCATATGAAAAAATGTTCAACATCCCTCATAATCAGGAAAATGCAAATCAAAACCACAATGAAGTATCACCTTACACCAGTAAGAATGCCACATATGAAAACAAGTATTAACAACAAATGTTGGCGAGGATGTGGTGAAAAATGAACTCTACTACACTGCTGGTGGGAATGCAACCTGGTCCAACAACTATCGAAAGCTGTGTGGAGTTTCCTCAGACTACTAGGGAATGGAGCTACTATATGATCCAGCAACTCCACTCCTAGGGATCTACCCAAAGAACACAAAAACATTAATCCAAAAGGATACCTACACCTCTATGTTTATTGTAGCACTATTTATAATAGGTAAGACCTGGAAACAACCCAAATGCCCAAAAATAGATGATTGGATCAAAAAGATGTAGTATATACATATATACACAATGGAATACCTCGTCAGCAATCAAAAAAGATAGACTCATGCCATTCGCAGCAACATGGATGGAGCCTGAAGGGATTATGCTCAGTGAAATAAGTCAGAAGGAAAAAGAAAAATATTGGATGGTTTCACATATAGGAGGAATATAGGGGAACCAAACAAGGGAGCAGGGAAAGAAAAAAATAATAATAAAAAAAAACACAACAAAACAAAACAAAAATGAACAACTATAAATCAGAGACATTCTTCAGGGGAGGAGGAGAGAGAGGAATCAAAACGAGGGCAGGAAGAGCAAAAGGGACTATGGTGATGGTACACAAGTGAATTGGTGGTGGAAATTCTATGGGAACTACACCTGAGAAAAGAAAGCAAACATTGCAAAAATAATAATAATAATAAAATTTTTTAAAAGTCTGTGCTTGTTTATTGAGTGCTGGTTTATTAAGGTCTTACTACATGCCAGACACTGGTTTCTGATTTATTTAATCCCCCTGATAACTCCATGAAACTTATCAATGGTATCATTACCCTCAGTAGTTTACAAGTGGGAAAACTGAAACCCAGAGAAGTTAAGTAACTTACCCAAGATCACTCAGCTACTTGGTGGCAGGGAAAGACTTTGTACCCACAGTGTAACACCAGAACCCATACTTAAAAAACTCCTCTACACTGCCTCTCCATTCCTCAGAAAATGACACACATCCCAGAAGACAAAGTAGCTCCCCAACAAGAGAGGAGGAAAGATTCTGGTAAACATGTTCAGGAATCTATTCTCCAAGAGGGCCCGATGCGCCTCGCTCTCTTTTAAGAGTTAGTGTCAACTTCCACAAACACAGTCAAATTCTCTGGGCTCCACTGCCCTGGTCTCAGGGTTACTGGAAATTTATTAGGTGTTGCCCAATACTGAGATAGTCCCCTGAAATTATATGCAAAATATTTTGTGACTTAAGAACATTTTTCTTGGGAGAGACTCAACAGTTTCAAAGGGATCTGTTATCTTTAAAGGTTAAGAATTAGCCTCCTCAAATCCATGTTCATTGAATCATTATTCACAATGGAATGACCAAAGTGTCCTTTGATGGATGAGTAGATAAAGAAAATGCATTCTATAAAAAAATATATATATAATATAATGTATATATATAATATATAATATAATAATATATAATACATATATAATAATATTCCATATATATATTATATATATATATTCCATATATATTCCATGTATATTTTATATATATAAATGGAATATTACTCAGCCATAAAAAAGGAATGCCTGCCATTTGCTACAACATGGATGAACCTGGAGGACATTATGCTAAGTGAAGTAAGTCATATGGAAAAAGAAATAGTGTATGATATCACTTATATGTGGAATCTGGGGGGGAGGAGGATCCTGTTTCATAGACATATATAATAGAATGATGGTAGCCAGGGTGTTGGGAAGGGGGGGAAAGGAATGATGGGGATCAAAGAATACAAACTTTCCATGATAAGAATGAATTCTGATAATTTAATGTACAAAATGATGCCATAATTAATAATAATATATTGTACACTTGAAAATCATAGAGAATAAATGGTGAGCATTTTCAATATATACACAGAACTAACTATGTAATGTGATGGATATGTTTATTACCTTGATCATGGAAATCGTTCCACCATGTAAATGTATATCAAATATCACACATACACTTTAAATATTTTGAATTGTATGTGTTAGTTTTCCCTCAGTAAAATTTAAAAATAAAATGAGTCAACCGCCTAAAGAAACATCAGATGTAGCCAATCTCCATCAAATTTTTCCAGCATTCAAGGGGATCTTGGAGGCCATGGAGACCAATGCCCTCACACTGAAGAGGAAAAAATGTCCAGAAGTGAACTGACTTGCTATAGCACTCAGCTACTTGGGAGCAGGCTGGGCCTGGAACCCAGAGCTCATGGCACTGCTCTCTCCAGAAGCCTGCTGCATTGCCTGAGTTCCACCATCAGAAGTTCCCCTAGGTGGGGCCTCCCTGGTGGTGCAACGGGTTGAGTCTCAGCACTATGAAGCGATCCGCAGCCACTGCAGCACGGGTTCGATCCCCCACCAGGATGCTTCCCACATGGCGCAGCAGACCTCTCCTGCCTCACCCGCTGCTCCCCTCAGCAGTGTACTTCAGTGGATCTGTCTGTTCTGCTCCCCATTCTGCCTCTGGTGGATCCTCTCACCACCCCACACCTCTGATGTACACCCCAGTTCTTGTATGCATAAATAAATACATTTTTTTAAAAAGTTCCCTTTCTGAATTTAATAAACCCTGACTTCACTACAAGTGAGTAAATATTCCTGCTTCAAGGTACACTGCCCCTCTCCTTTCATGCTACATTATCATTGTCTATTTAATTATCCTACCTTCTCAACAGCCCCTTTTATAAGTGGGTCTTATAAGAGTGAAAATCACCTATTACTTGTTTACCGTTGTCCCATGATCTAGCATATGATGGGCTCCAAATAAATATTCATGGTTTGGGAAATGAAAGAAGGATAAGCACCTCCTTTTAGAACAGCCCTTGTGAGACTACAAGAACCCAGTATAACCAGCCACAGTCCCCCCCAGCGCAATTTGAGCTAAAACTCTCAGAAGAAAGAGGCTGTTAGTGTTTTCATGCAGAGGAGAGGAAACAAATCCACAAGAGTATTTTGAGGAGTACAGGTTGAGGCAAGAAGCCCAGTAGAGGCATAAAAATCCTGAGAGACTCAGGACTTAGAGAGATGCGAGTAAAATGAGATGCAGGGGCACCTGAGACCCCCACAAAAACTGCCTGGTCTACAACCCCTGTAGGACTCACTCGTTCTGCCAAGCCAGGGTCTGACTTCCCCACGCACCAGCAGATGTTTTCCAGCCAGGAACTTTGCTGTCATTCCTGTGTCCTTCTCCTTCACCGAACACAACTTCAGAATCATTAATTTTCTTTTGGTGAGCAGGGAGTATGCCAAGAACTTCCTGTAGCTTATGAGTCACGGTCTCTGAGCACAGAACATCTCCCGAGAAAAGCTCTGCCCAAGGGTGCGCAGACCGAGAAGTAGCACCCAGGAAAGGCCATTGGAGGTTGCGGGGATAAATCGTGCAGGGTGTCAGGGAAGCTCACTGGTGGGCAGGGTTGAAAGAACTCAGAGCAGGCAGAAAACCAGATGCTGGCCTGGGTAGGGGCAGACGATGCTTATTCTCAGGGGCCCAGACTTGATAGGCTTATGGAGGCCACCCAATGAGTAAATGTGTGTATGAGTGCAAGCTGAAAGGCGCTGTTATTATAAGTTGCTACGGTTAAACAAAATTTGGACATTGGACCTATAAGATACAATGGTTCCCCTGTCTTTCCTTTCTATTCCCTTTGAGTTCTATTCTCCAGGAAGTGTTAATAAGGAGGGAGAGCTCAGAATGTCTAGATTGTAAAATTGAATTGAATTGAACTGGATTTGTTGCAGGTAGATACTTACAGTCTCTTTGCTAATAAGAGGCTTTCAAGACCAGAATGAGGGACAGGAGGAAAAAAGTTGACACACATGACCAGGACCAGTACCCCTCGACATTTGCAAACCCAGTGCAGAAATTGTAGCCTATTCATTCTGTACACGCTTTGTGAGGTTACCCTTACACGTTACAGTGTGCCTTCTTGTATAATCCTACTTGAGTCCCTTTCAACAAGTATTTACTCAGCACCTGGGGTGAGCTACCCAGAATCTTTTTCTTCCTTAAAACTCTAATGCATTACTCACCTAATGCCAGCCCCACACCACTTTGACCCAGGTAAGATGAAGTCAATAGACAGTTGAGGAATTTACTTCTCTTTCAAATACTATTGTTTTCCCAATTTCTGGTGTATCTTTTTCTCTTCTTGGTTTCCTTCAGAATCTATTCTTTTACTTCTTCCCTTCTGTTGCTCACACAAGCAATACACACAAACACACACACTGACAATAATTGCGAAAACACTTAACTGCTAAGAGTTTCCATTTTCTCATCTGAAAAAATGACAATGTTGAAGAAGATAGACTCTAGAGGTTCTTCCACTTCTGTCTTTCTGAGACCTGTGGTTCTAAGCAAGCCTTTACTGAATGAGGAAAGGAAGCTCGAGGCAGGAGAAAGCACCCAGGTCACCAGAAAAATAGAGTTCAAGATGGTAAAACTGTTGAATTTCTAAGTGGTTGCTCCATGCCCGAAGGACAAAAGACACCAAGCATAGAGCAGTCATGTCCACAAGAACAAGCTATTGATGGGGTGGGAGAAGAACTCTTTAATGATAAAAGACTCAAGTTTCCTTAAGGAGTTGTTTTGTCACTAGACCTTTACCAACAAGGTTGACTCTGGCCTTATATTGAGGATGGGAGCCTGGGATGGCAGCAAGACAAGGGGGAGCTCTGATCCCTCTGACTGGGCAACAGCCAGGCAGCAATGATGCCTGGCCCCTGGAAGTCTCTTCAGAAAGAACTCTGAACTGAACTCTGTGTTCACCTATTCCTAGAGCACCACTCTGAGAAACTGATAGAGGTACAAATGGAGAAGGGAGAGAATAACTCTGAATGACTACATTGATACACATTAAAAAGACAAAGGCTATGGACCAAATAACTTCTTCCTGGAAGAGGAAGCAGAAGCCAAACCATTCACACAAGCTGGAGTTTGAAGGAGAAGACTGAGGGGGAGTAGTGACAGAGGGGTAACCTGGAGGAAGGCACAGTTGCTGTACTCAGTGCAGTTAGGAGATGTGGCACTCAGAGAGGATTGCTATTTGCCATGTATCATGCAGAGTAATGTGCCTCTTCCAAAGATTCCAGTAAAGACTTAAATCCCTTTACAAGGTTTTCTTGAAATTGGAAATGCTTCTTTGATTGCTTTACTTTGCTACGTCTGATGCAAATGTACCCCAACTGCATTCTGCTGAGCTTTGGAAGAGTAATTTATGTCAGAAGTGACCTCAGATCTTTTATCTGCTGAGTTCATAGAGTATGCATCAGGTAAAGGACCTTGCCTTGGAAGTCAGAAGATACTGGTTTCAATTCGTAATTACATAAAGGAGTTGTTGAATCATATGAATGGATCAAGAAGATGTGGTACATATACACAATGGAATACTACTCAGCAATCAAAAAAGATAAACTTAGGCCATTTGCAGCAACATGGATGAAGGTAAAAGGGATAATGCCTAGTGAAACAAATCAGAAGGAAAAAGAAAAATATCAGATGGTTTCACATACAGGAGGAATTGGGGAAACCGAACAAAGGTTCTAAAAAAAAGAGAGAGAGAGAGACAAAACTTGTAGGCAAACTATAGATATGAGGCATACAGGAGGGAAGAGGGATCGGGAGGAGTCAAAACAGGAGGAGGAGTTAAAACGGGGGCAGGGGGGGGACAGGGAGGAGCACAAGGGACAGTTCATGGGTGATGACGTAGTGGGAGATTTATGGGGACTACACCTAAAGGAGAAATCAAGTATTGCACAAAAATGAACAATGTAAGAAAATTAAAAAGTTTAACCAATAAAAAATACAATAAATAAATAAAAGAGTTATTGAATCTTTCTCTTCTTCATTTTGACAATTTCTAAACTGATACAATCTATATCTGGTAGTCCTCAACTAGGAGGCCATGGAATTACCTGAGAAGCTTTTAAAAAGCACATGCCCATAAAAAGGACCACAGTACTGGCAGATGCTATGACATGGATGAATCTCAAAAACATACTAAGTGAAAGAACCCACACACAGAAGACCACATGGTGGGTCATTCTGTTTATATGAAAGGTCTGGGAAGAAAATCTATAGAGACAAGGAGTAGATTAGTGGTTGCCTAGGTTGGCGGGGTGCAGTGCAAGTGGAGAATGATGGCAAACAGGGACAAGGCTTCTTTGTGGGGGAAATGATTTGAAATAAGATTATGGTTGTTGGTTATACAACTAATACTAATAATCATTGACATAGGTGAATTCAATGGCATGTGACTAATGTCTCAAAAAATATTTTAAAAATACCTCCAACTTGATAGTCCTTGGGGGGGATGAGTGGAATGTATATTCTGAAAGAATTTCCTCTGGTTGGTTCGTATGCACACCTTCCTTGCCTCTACACGGGAATCACCACTACAAGCCTTTGTTCCTCAAGGAGCAAGCCCTGCAGCTGGCAGTATTGCTCATCCCCTGGGGGTTTTGTTGGAAATTCAGATGTGAGATGCCACCGCAGAACTGTGATTGTGGTTGAAATTAGTGAGCATATTAAAATTTGAGAAGCACTGTTCTAGGACTCCCTGCAAACAATGAGTCCTGCCCTTGACAAGGTCTTTTCTATTACCATGCGTTCGTCTTTTATGAATTCAACATTTGATAGGAAAAACCCTTTCTCTGAGAATATTCTTGCCTTTCTCAAACCCGGTAATCAGGAAGAAAACCAAATAGCTTCTTTCCAAATTAAGCCTTATTAGTTACAAACAATACTGATCGGTGTTGCCTGCCTGCCTGAAAGCCTTCCCCAGAGGTGTTTAATTGAAACTGCAACCAAGACTGAGATGTCTGGCATCCGAGGGGCAGAGGTTGGATAATGCAAACAGCTGAGAGGCCTCCCCACAGTCTGTCATGTTGGTAAGCTGTCCCCATTGATAATATCAGACTTTGGCACTGTGCACTGGAAACCAACCTACACACAAGCAATGCTTCCATATTCTGATGCTATAAAGTGAATGATACAGCAGGGGTCTGATTTCTGATTGGTTTGCTTCTGGCCTGAAGGACAAATAGGAATTGGGTTTTGGAAGCTGCTTGTTAGTTGCAGAAGTTAAAAGCGGTTCCATTCCCCCAAAAGATACTGGCATTGAACATTAACCTCGGATTGCTACTTGATGGCGACATTTCCTTGCAATTTTTATTCTATAACCTAGAAGACATATCGCAATTATGATTCTGACTATCTCTAAGCCACAAACTATTTAGAAAGCATTCTGTTCCTTTAGCAGGATCCTGTCTAATTAAGCAAGACCTTTATAAAGTGTCCTATTCTGCTGTTACTCAAGGTGGCGATCCAGCACAGGAGTCACACGACTTTCTGTGGGGCCATGGTATCTTCACTCTGATCATTTTTTTCCCTCATCACCTGTCTCCAAAAGAACAGCAAGAGAAAGGAAAGGTTATTGAAGCTGGTTTAGCTGTTTCTGTCCCTTTGAGGGCTGGGGTATAGTGAACAACAATTCCATTTCTCATGTGAAGTTCTTCCTCAGATCAGAGAAATCAAATTTACAAAGGGCGTCCACTTAAGATGACAAATGAATGCTGAGTTAAAATTTTAAAAGGTCAGCAACTTTAGAAAATAGTGCAAAAGAACATTCCTTCCAATAGTGAGAAGTACAAAGGATTTTTCAAACTGTACAAAAGTGAAAAAGGGCCTTTCTCATGTATTGCTTTGCTTATGGTTGATGTGGGAGGAGAAAAAAGAATGGATTCATAACTTCAGGGCTCTCAGGCCAGCAATGTAGAGATACAAGCTGGAAAAGAAAAGAAAGGGAGGAGAAGGTTTGGAGCTGGAACAGGCTGACCGTGGCTGGCCATCTGTGGACATGAGATGAGGCTGCTCCAATGACAGCTGGCACAAAACAGCCCGATGATTTAAGGCCCTTGTGATGCCCTCCACACCAGGAAAAGTACATGATGTGCCGCTCATGGCCCCACTTTTACTTCCCAACATTTGAGGGAATACACACTCCGACTAAGATGGTGATGAATGATGTTTCTTGCAGATTAGATTCCCATTCCCCGCCACAAGATCCACTTCCACTGGATCACCATCTATGAACACCATGAATTGTCATGTTAAACCTATCAGACCCAATCCCAGAGATTACAACAAATACCACTCTCCCCCCCCCAACTTTTTAACAATTAAAAAGAAAAGAATAACTATATCCACACCAGAGCAGCCTTGGGTAATTTTAAAGTTTGATCACGTGCCATCAAAATGGGCTTATTTCATGAAGGAAGTTTAGTGACGTGTCCCACTTTAAGCGTATGAAAGACCCTGTTATCTGTAGCTACTTAATAGTATGTATCTGACAACTGGAACCCATTACCAAAGAAAGACAAAAGCTTGATAATTAAATTGCACACTGTCATTTTTCTCCAAGGTGAACTGGGGCTGGTGGTATACAATGAAGCAGAAAACATTGCAGTGGAAACCTCTGCTGTATTCTCCCTGCCAACGGCAAGGAAGGAATGTATTGATTGGTGACTTCATTATTTGTATTAGAAACATTATCATTCACTTTGCCATAACCTTTCAGAAAGGTAAAGTTCAGCATCTTGTGGATCCTTCTAACTGGCCCAAAAAGAGAGTTCAGTTTCCAGATAGTCAAAATCAGATACATGTAGAATAGTCCTCTAACCAGACATAGTGTGGTTGGGGGCTGCATTGATACCACTTGGCAATTGAGGGAGCCTTTGGAAGGTCATGAGCGTGTCCTCTGAGACATTCAGAAAAGAAATGAAATGTTTAGCATACTGTATTTTGGGGAGATGCAACAACTTAAATGTCAGTATGACAGAATAAGAAAAAGTTACTGGAGTAAATAGGTGCTGATTATAATTGGAAATCTGGGGAGAAAACAAATGCATTTGTCAACCTGATAAGAAGACTTTAAGTGTCAAGGTTAAAGAAAAATCACTTCCTTTTGGTGCAGGGATTTTATTGGAACTTGAAGTGCGGATATTTCCTGAGGAAGAGAGAGGGGAAAACATTAGGAATGTGATAGTTTGATTCTAGTAGAGGTAGAGAGTTAATGTTGGAAATAATGAGGAAGTGGATAAATAAGATGGGACCAGACTAAAAAGGTTGTTGTTTATTTTTAATCTTTTGGCTATGATGACATGAAAAAATTTTATCTTGCAGGCCAATGTCACTCAATAGGCAACAGCTTCCTAGAACACTGTATCAGATTATAAAGCAATGTTTAGATTTTTGAGAAGAGTCATGACTGATTAGCAATGTCTGCACTGGAAGTGGATGGTAATATACATGCTCCGTGTTTGCTGACTTAGAACTATAGTGAGAAACATCTGTCATTAGAAATGTGAAAGCAAAACTAGCTTGGTCAGAGAATGTTGATATAACATACCTATTGCTGGGGAAAACCTGCCCCTAAATGTTTAAATTTCAAATCTCGTCCTGAAAATAATGAAGCAATAATTATTGTATCTCAGATTTAACTTATCTGATTCATTCAAAGAATGTATTTTTGCATGCCTACCACAAACTTAGCACAAGAATAAATGATAAGCAAGTCATATGACTTTTGAGCTCTAGGAGTGCAGAAGACAGAGAATGTAAACAAACCACCAGAGTTAGAAAGGGGGAAGCCAAAAAATGATCCCCAATAGATAACTATAAGCCAAAGTCTGGAACCTGTCGATATTAACTTATAGGGCAAAAAACAAAAAAAGGGGGTGTCTTTGCAGAGGTCATTACGTTAAAGATCTTAAGATAGGGAGATTATCCTAGATTATCTGGGTGGGCCATAAATGTATCCTTATAAAAGGGAGGCAGAGAGAGGCTTGACTCGACAGAAGAGAAGGTAAGGTGACTACAAAGGCAGAGAATGAAGTGATGCAACCACAGCCCTAAACCAAGGAATGATGGAAGTAAGAAACTGGAACCTGGAAGAGGTAAGAAATGGATTTTCCCTTGGAATTTCAGAAAGGAGGATGTTCCTGCCAACACCCTGATTTAAGCTCTATCATCCAGATTTCAGACTTCTGGCCTCTATTATCATGAGAGAATACATTTCTATTCCTTTAACCCACAAAATTTGTGACACTTTGTTACTATTGCCATAGAAACCAATAAAGATATTCTGTGAGCTCATGGACAGTGACTCATTCAGAATTTCTCAGTCAAGTGTGGGACATGAGTCTGGCTAATTTAAACAAAATATTCCCTGAAAGGCTACCAGGGAAGAACAGGCTCTTATAGATTGCTTATAGGATCTAGAGAGGCTGGAAGAGCAAGCCCAGAAAATGAGCAGGACCCTAGAAGGCCTCAAATACCAAGGAGGCAGCTGACCCTACCACTGGAAACAGGAAATGAATCTATCATCTCTTTTTGCCTTTGTGCCACTCATTCACCATCCAAAATTCCAGAAAGTAGAATCTAATTGGATTGCTAGGGAGTAGAAGAAAAAAAACTTCTCTCTTCCTGTTTTCTCCCTGGAAAGAGGAGTAAGATCCCACAAATACTACACAAATGGGAATTCTTATTGTGCGAATATGGGGAAGCTCCCATATTCAGTAGGGGTTTGAATGTTAACAATCAGAAACAATAATAATAACAATAACAGATGTCCATAAGAGGAAACACCTAACCTAGTTTTAGGTGACATTTGTGAAAAAGTGCTATTTAAGCTGAAATCCAAAGAACTACTAGAAGTTAGCCATGGGCTTCTCCCTCTCTCCCTCCCTCCCTCCTCTCTCTCTCTCTCTCTCTTGCTCTCTCTCTTGTTCTCTCTCCTCCCTTCCTCCATTACTCTCTCTCTCTCTCTCTCTCTCTCTCTCACACACACACACACACACACACACACACACACACACACACACACGAAAAGCCCAGATGTTGCTCTCTCAGCTAATTGATATACTCCATACTCAGCACTAAACCACTCATCAGCCACCTCTTTGTGTCTTAATTTCACTGATTATGAAGTGTGAAATCAAGTCAAAGGAACTTGGGAAAGATAATATAGAGTTGACAGTAAAGGTTACCACGTAGGTCTCTTGCAGACCTCACTGTGCCTATGTCCTTGGGACTGCAGCTCGGAATCCACCATACATCACAGGCGCTGAGAGCAAACGGCTCTGCCGCTGCAACTAATGAAATGTGTATTATATTGCTTAGCAACCCCTCACTGTTTGTGTGACTAACGTCTTGCCTGGACACATATTAGTATTACTTTGGTTCTCTGGAGAATGTAACTGAGTCACAATTCTACTTTTATGAGATATGGGAAGAATAAAAACATTTACCTACGTGGTTGCCCACTGCTCCTGAAATGAAATGAAACAGAACTCTAAGACCTTCAGGTGAGATGACTCAGAAACCGGCTGAGAGGATAATGAGGAGGAACATGGATGACAAGCTTCAAGAACAAGCTGGAAATAAATCCTATTTAACATCAATCTTCTAAAGAGCCAGAGGGGATCCAGTCTGGGTCTCTGTCAGCCAGGGCACCAGTGTTGGGTTGGGATGGTCCTTAGAATCTGCACATTTATGTCAAATAGATTCAATGATTTTCTATTGTTCTTAAATTGGGCCTTTATGCTTAGAAGTTTCCTGGGAAGATTTTAATATTCATTATCTATGGATAAAATTAAAAGCAAATTTATGAAGCATTTGGCTTAAGCATACCCAGTGATTTACATATATCCTATATCACTGTTACCATAAAAAAGCCAATAAGCAAATGATTCCCATTTAGGCTGCCATAGGTGCTCCTAAGAGTCTTGATCTGTTCTCCATTTCCCTGACACCTTCTTATCCCATTTTCAAAAAAGCAAGGAAAGGGATCAAATAACTATCCTGCTACTTGGTAGTCATAGGCCAAGAGAAACTCCCCAAGTCCCAGATTCTTTCTCTGTAAACTGGGCAAAGTAATAGTACTGCACAGGGCTTTTCTGGAAATTTTGTGAGATGATATAAAGATGCTAGTACTGCCTAATATATAAGAAATACTCAATAAATGATAACTATTTAAATCAAGTTGGAAACCTGGCTACACCATGTACAGTGTTGACCTTGTACAAACCTATCCAGGTTTCCACATCTCCTCTGTAAAAATGACATCCAGGCCTATCATATGAGATACATAAAAGATCCTGGCACAGAACAGGTAGTCAACTAATGGGATCAACGGGACTCAATCAATAGGATTAGCTTTTCCATTTCCGCCCATTGTTCCCTCTAGTGTGACTTAATCTAATGCTTACAAAGTTAGGACTATCTCGCTCTTTCCTCCAAAAAGGCAAATTTCTGCAAGTTAAAAGATTTTTGCAAGCAACTTAAGGAGGGAGACCATTTCATCTATAGTTTTGTGTCCTTGGTGCCTGGCCTATAGTAGATCTACAATTAAATAAAAAATAAAGTAAAAATAACAATTTCTCCTCTATCCCTGACTCATGCCTTGTACCTCCTAACAGGCCCCTGCTCCACCCTATGCTATTTCCTGGGACCTTATTGACTTGATGAGATAGTAGGTGTGCTCAGATATCACAATATTGACAAAAGATATTAATTCTGAAAGTTATAGAGCATTTTATTTCCTGTGATTAAGATCAAGAAAGGTTTCTAAAACCTCTTTCTTTAAACTAGTTAGTAACTATTTAAACTGTAATATGAAGTCAGTGGGTTTGAAAGAGGAGGGTGGATTCATGCAGACCAAAAAGTACACATTTCAGAATAATCCATTGGGATATGGGCAGGGGCAGATATTAGAACCCCAGTTCAATTAGAACATAGTACACAGTGAATGTATATTACTATAGAAAGAAATTCTACATATTGGGGGTGCATACCCCAAAATTATGATGGTATTACACTTACACAACCATGAAGGGCTTAAACCATGTACATAATGCCAGACTTTGCTATTATTCTTATATCTAAAACTTATTTTGGCATTTCACTTTATCCACATAAAGCTTACATATATAGCATTTAAATCCGATACCTTTTTTATGGGTGTTGGGGGGGGTAAGGAAAGCTGGAAGAGACAAGATGAAAAGAGAAAAGGGAAAGGGAAGAGAAAGAAAGCAGGAGATTAAAATGTTTAAGTCTCAAGAAAATAATTTAATTGCCTCATGTATCTTGCTAGCATTGCTATGACTATTAGCCCACGGGTTAGCCAATGTAGAACAACACAAAGAAAATCCAAGTTTTGTTAGCCAATGTAGAACAATACACAAACACTTGGTCTAAACTGATTCCTAGATACAAAGCATGTCAGAGTACTGATTTTTAATCTAAACCTCCCCATATACTAACAATAGTAATATTAATAACGGCTACTGTTTTTTGGACATTTTTAATTTTAAAAAGGGGAAGTATGAAGGATAATGTTATGCTACAGGTTATATGGACCTTAGATGGAGCTTTTAGATAAATACAATGTTACCAGTGGGTTGGAAATCCCTTTTTGCCAGTCCCATCACTCTTGCTCCCTAGTCATCGACAACTAGTACCATGAATTTGTTTCTTCTATGTTGTTTATATTCATTACATACACACACACACATACACACACTCTCTTTCCTCTCTCTCTCTCTCTCATACACACACACACACACACACACACACACACACACAATTACAATTATGGTGATAGTTACATTAGTTGCCTCCAATGAACCATACCTCTTGGAATTCACACCATTCAGTAGACTGCTTCTTTGAGTCAGAGCTGCCCTATGAGTATCAGATTTGACACTGGACCAGGTCCATGCCTAAGATTAAAGAATGCTTGACTGTTTCCACTTTTGCACTCTTAGGAGCCCTGGCCTACCTTGTGAGAAGCCCTGTCTACACAAAAGATCACAATAAAGTCTACCTGAAGAGGCAGACATCACAAAACTACAGAGAGAATGAAAAACCCAAGTGTCCTGATTCCATACAGATACCAGTTCCAGCTGACCTGCCAGTCTCCAGTGAGAGCAGGACCAGAAGAACTGCTCAGCTGTGATCAGACAAGACTATAGAGTTATAGGCAAAAAAAGTTTGTTGATTCAAGCCACTAACTTTTAGGGTACTTTGATATGAAGCTACTGATCATCAGGATATGTGTTCCTAATTCAAAAGGAAACCTATACTCCTATATTTATTGCAGCACTATTTACAATAACTAAGATATGGAAACAACCTAGATGTTCCAAAACAGATGAATATATCAAGAAGATGTGGTATATATACAAAATGGAATACTACTCAGCAATCAAAAAGATAAACCCATGCCATTTGCAGCCACACAGATATCGCTGGAAAGGATTATGGTAAGTGAAATAAGTCAGAAAAAAAAACCATAAATACCAGATGGTTTCACTTATATGTGGAATATAGAGAAATAAAACAATGGATCAGGAAAAAGACAAAATCTGCAAACTGACCATAGATCTGAGGCATATAGCAGAGGAGTGGTAGGAGGGGTCAAAAAAGGGGAGGGGAGAGCAGAAGGGACTGGTGACGGAAAACAGGTGCTATAGTGGTGGGAGAACTATGGGAGTTACACCTGATGGGAGAAATAGAACACTGCGTAAAAATGAACAATAATGTAAGAAAATAATAAATTTAATTATATAAATACAGTATGTTCATAAACAGTATATGGTAATATTTTATGTGTTCTTTAATTTTAACATGAGTGGTGTCAGTGTATATAACATTCCGAAATTAGCTTTTTTTTTTTTTAAAGATTTGTTTATTTATACATACAAGCTGGGGTACAGGCCAGAGGCATGGGGCGGTGAGAGGGTTCACCAGAGACAGAGTGGGGAGCAGAACAGGCAGATCAGAAATACACTGCTGAGGGGAGCAGCAGGCGAGGCAGGAGAGGTCTGCCGCACCATGCGGGATTCTCCCTGGCTGGGCGTCGAACTCGCATGGCACGCTGCCGACAGCTCCACAGCCAGCGCTCAACCACTGCGCCACCAGGGAGGCCCCGAAATTAGCTTTTTTTAGTCACTATTGTGCTTTTAGTTTTACTAACGTTAAAAAAATTGATCTAGTCCATTCATTTCAATTTCTGCATTGTATATTCCATTGTGTGATTAATATAGCTTTCTTTAAAAATTGATGTCTTCAATTTTTCTCTAATCAATCAAAGAAGCAATAGACATTCTTATGTAGGTCTCCTTGTATGTCAGAGAGTTTTTCTAAATTCAAATGCCTTAATGATATTAAAGCTATTCCATGAGATGGGCACCATATTACTAAAACAAATATTTTAGGCAGCCAGTATTATCCCTATTTTACATTTGAAGCATCTGACTCAGAGAAGTTAAGTAACTGGCTTATGTTCTCACAGCAAGTAAAAGAACTGAGATTTAAATAGCCCAAATCTTCAACTTCTATATTGTTTTACATACTAGTATCTGTGCCTAATTTTGTTTCTCCTACAGAATAATAAACACTGTGAGGATTTATAATTGTAATATTGCTTATATTAATAGCTAGCCCTTATTAAGTACTTACTATGTACGAGAAGTTGTACATTTGTAACACTATTTAATTTCATTAATTCCTCACACAACCTAATGATTGAGGTACTAGTCCCATTTTACAAATGAGGAAAAACAAGCATAAAGAATTTAAACAGTTTGTCCAAAGTCACACACATTAACCAAGACAGAATATACCTACATTTTTCAGGGCTTGAAGCATATGCAAGCTGGAGTAGGGAGATTCTCTTAAAGAAGGAGCTAAAATAAAGAAATACAAAATTAAGTATGAAAGTGATCATCAGAAGAAAATGGAAACAACAACTAATTACTTGAGTCTTGAATATACAAGCCCCTTTCTTCTGAAATGACTTTGGACAACTCCCAGGAAATGATCACATATCAAATGTTTCCTTGTTGCTACCTGGCTTCCCCTCACTATCTAGAACATTCTGCAACTTCCTTCACTCACAGGGCCACTCAAGAGAGGGACCTTAAAACTGAAGCAACACTAGCTGATGATAAATCTGCTTTTGGGCAGAGATAGGATTTAATCAGGCCTTCTCCAAAGCCCAGATGTCAGGAGCATCTTGAATTTTCACTGTTCAGAAGGTCTGGCATGATGCTCAGTACATATTAGGGAATCACACTCTCGTATGATGCCCAATTCAGTCACTCACATTACACAATTTCCTTCACAGTAGCTATTATTACATATAATTATTTTATTTGTGTATTTTTATGTTTATTATCATTTCTCACAATAGATATAAACTCCCTAAGATCAGAGACCTTTTCCATCTTTGCTTCAGATTGTATCCTCATCATGTAGAATAATATCTAAGCTTCATTGAATAAATGAATCTCTATTGAATAAATGAAGTGAAAAATGTCAGCTGAATGAAAGAATTAAAGCTTTTGGATTAAGATAGTGCAAAGCTTAGAGAAGTCATATGGAAAGGGTTTATTATGGTGTGTGTAGTATTTGAAACAATGAGTCCAGGAAATCTTCTTAAAAGTGAATTTGTATTTTGCACAAACCATACATTACATTAAGTCCATTTTCTAATCAAGGTATTCAGTGTTTCAAATCCCAAGTGCAATCTACATTTCTTGATGAAGAGTTATCACTCTTTCTTTAAAGTAATTATAATAACATTATAATTTAAAATAATCATATTCAAGAATTATCTTTATTGACATGGTAACTAAAAAGTCATACCACACATGCTTTGGAAGTCAACTGACATCTAAAAGAGCTAACAATGGTAACTTCTTTTTCCAGTTGAGAAACGTAAATTTTGTCCATTCATGGATGATTTATCTTAACTTAAGAAATCATCAAGAAATTAAAAAAGGAGAAATGTTCATTTCTAGACTATGAATCACGAAAGAATTACATTGACTCTGTGTTTTATATTTTTCCACAGTAGTCTACTTGAAAGACTATTTCATTTTTTAATTCTCATTTTACATTTAACTAACATGATTAAATTCAAAATAACACAAATTTGTTTTCTTAAAGTTACATAATTATTGAGGAAAAAATACAGACTATTTAAAGTTAGTGTCTGAGACAAATATTTGAGGTTAAAATGTCCTCGTTTTCTGTCCTTTCATTAAAGTATGGCAAAAATATCCTCAAAATAGCCATAATTAATGTTTCATTTGGGAATGGTTTACTTCCCTGTTGACTTTGCAAGCATCCCACAAGCCTCTGTTTCTGCTTATTTAGCCTAACAAGATTTCCAAATCTTCATCCAGTATTATGATGAATTTTCAGAGTAAACTTTTAGTATCAGTTATTTGCATTGCTATCAAATGTATTTGATAAATGGTGTTAGGACAATTGGCAGACCACCAAGAGAAAAATTAATTATCTACTGCATTCCTCATACCAAATAAATTCCAGAGGACTCAGACTTAGGTAGGGAAATAAATGACAAAAGTACAAAAAGAAAATATAGGAAATGTCTACTCTAACAACAGCATGTTGGATAATTCAACCTATTGCCACAACAAAGCAAATATTTTTTAATGATACCTATCATAGGACCCAAATATTCCAGTCTTAGATATTTACTCAAAAGAAACAAAAGTATTATGTTCACACAATGGTTTTTTAATTAAATGTTCATGGCAATTTTATTTGTAAGAGAGCCAAACTAGAAATCCAAATGCCTATCAACAGGTGAGTAGATAGGCAAAATGTAGGTACGTCTATAAATGAAGCACTGCTCAGTGTTAAAAAGGAGTGAACTATTGATACACACAACAACATGGGTGAAATTTTAAGGTAGTTATACTGAGTGAAAGAATCCAGACCAAAAAAAAAAGAGTAAATACTATGCAGTTTCATTTACATAAAATTCTAGAATATGCAATCCAGTTTATAGAAACAGAAGGTAGATTAGTGATTGCCTGAGAATGGGGAGTTGGGATGGAGCAGAGGGTAGAGAAGGAGCAATTATCAACAGGGATGAGGAAACTTTGGGAGATGATAGATATGTTCATTTCTGTGACTATGGTAATGGTTTCATGGCTATATACATGTGTACAAACTCACCAATTGTACATTTTATGTATGTGCAACTTACTATGAACTACACCTCACTAATTACCTAGTATGTCAACATTTACAACGACATCAATAATATGCCTCAACAAAACAAGTCCACTTGAACAGGACAGAATAACAGGAGAGGGAGGAATTCCAGAGAAGTGAGTTTGATATTTAGAGTCATTTCCCCTGTTGAGCAGTCCTTTAAATATTTGCTTTTAAAAAAAGAAATATTAAAAATGAATGGACAATATGTCTACCTTAAAGGTTAAGGGGAAAAAAGAGAAAGCCCAGGAAGAAGCATACAGAATAAAACATAAAAGTAAAAGCAGAAATTAATATGCAAGAAACAAAACCAAATTTTCATTTTTTCAAAAGATTTGGGTAAGATGTGTAACAGAAAAAAGTAAGAAAAATAAAAAACAAACATATAAGGAATGAAAAGAAGAGCATAACTACAAAGAAAATAGATTTTAAAAATCATAAGTATGCAACTTTATGCCAATGTATTTGAAAATGATACTTTTAGAAAAATACTACCTAGCAATACTGACTTAAGGAGGAATTTGTAAACTACATAAACTAATAGCTATTAAAGAGATCACTTCAGTATTTTAAAAATCTAGCCCCTTGTATATATATATATACACAGGCAGACACACACACACACACACACACACACACACACACCCCCCACAAACACTAACTTCAAAGAGTTTCACTGGAAAGTTCTAGCAAATACTTTAAAGAATAGACAACCTAACTCTTAGAAGGATAGAAAAATAAGGCAAATTCCATGGCTCCATTTATGAATCAGCCTGTGTAATCATTATATCGAAACTAAGAAGAAAATGAAAAAGGAAAATTATAAGCTGATCTCATTTTTGAAACATAAATGTGAAAGTCTAAAGAAAATGTTTCTTAAAATCTGGATATATAAAAAAATTCCCCCTTAACTAAACTACGTTTACCCTATGAATCCAAATATGGTATGATATCAGAATTTAAATTAGTAGGGCAGGAAAGGATTTTTTAAGCAAAACACAAGAATTTACCATAAGGAGAGATTGAATTTTAAAACCTCTGTACATCAAAAGATAAAATTCACAAAATGAAAATATAGCCACTTGAAAGATGATACTTGCTGTACAATGGGCAAAAGATTAGAATTCAGAACATGTAAGGAATTCATACCAAAAAAAAATTTTTATATGCAAGTATTTGTACCTGGGTTTTTTTTTTTTAAATTAATTTATTTTTAATGAGGTACCATTGTTTTACAACCTTGTTAATACTGACAACACAGGATTTCTCCCTTCAGGTGTGGTCACCAGAGCTCTCCCACCAGCAAAGTGCCCATAGTCCTCTGCCATAGTCCCTGTTCTCTCCTCCTCTCTCCCTTCTCACCCATTCTCCTCCCTTCTTGAATACCTCAGATCTATGGTCCACTTTGAGGGGTTGTCTTTTTCTGACCCCTTGTTTGGTTTCTCTATATTCCACTTATAAGTGAAACCATCCAGTATTGATCTTTTGCCTTCTGATGTATCAAAAGAAATTTTAAAGGAAAAAGCCCAAAATTTAAAGTGAATAATTTTCAGGGGCAAAAATTTTAATCTACTTCGAAGTGAGTTAGGAGCTTTGCCATGAGAGGTCATGGCAAATGTGATAATGTGTAAGTATTTTGAAACTGTAGGAGAAAGACACGAAAGTTATTTAAGTACAGTAAAAGCCCCTTTAAAGCTTTTTAAAAAATGTCCAAATAGTCAATAAAAATAGGACAATATCCTCAGTTCTATTTGCATTTAAGGGAATACAAAGTAAAGTAATAATATTAAGACACAATTTCACCCTCATATAGATTGACAAAAACCACTTTGGAGAGCAATTCCTCATAAGGATAGATACATATTATGCCTGAGCAAGTCACTTCTAGAAAAAGTATTGGTCATGTGTACAAAGACATGTACAGAATAAATTTGAGAGCATTGTTTGCAAAAGCAAAAAAAATTGAAAGCAATGTGAATGCTCATGATTAGGAGAAAAAAAAAAAGTGTGGTATGTTCCTACAATACTGTTCAGCAATTAAAATGAAAAACTAGAGTTACTTTTGTAAGCATAGTTTATATTTTTAAATGTAGAGTGGAAAGAATAGCTGGAATACTCACAGGATTAAAATGCTTACATATAGAGTTGACGTCATCAACATGGCGGTGAAGGGACGCTAGTATCAACTCTCCCAAAAGACAAGCCGCCTATAAAGAGACATCAGCCAAACCCAGAGAAGATCCAGAAACGCTACATAAATCTAACACCCTCACGGGTGAGTAGAACTTGGAAAGAAGCTAAAAAGACTGATCAAGGAGAAGAAAGAACCACCAGATCC